>PVJX010002079.1:0-140857 GCA_004027295.1 Dolichotis patagonum | reverse complement strand
CACTTAAGCCTCAAATATCATACCCAGCTGACAGAAGAATATGACATTTTATAGAAATGAGAATTTAATTTCAGTAGAAATAAGTAAGATATTGCAAACAAAAATAAAAACAAACAAATGAACAAAAGGAATAAGGTACTTGCCCAGGATGACGTGACTAAGAAGTAAGGGACTATGATCTACATTGGGTCTTCAGGCCCATGGCTACACACATAACTTGGACAAAACAACCTAATCTATATTTTACAACATGAACTGGAGATACACATAGCCACGCCCATTGCTGGATACAGCAGCTTGTGCCTGTGGTATTTCAGCCTAATAAAAGGGATTTTAATAAATGCTTTGAAGGAAACGGTCTAAGGTAAAGCTTAATGGTGCCCAGTACTCTGAAAGACTGAGGTAGGAAGATTACAAGTTTGAGCCCAGCCTGGGAAACTTAGGGATTTAGAGCGATTGTTATCTAAAAATAAAAAAATAAGGGTTTGAATGTAACTCAATGTGAAGTTTTATTTATGCTTGAAAATATATTGAGAAACACGGATTCCACTGAAGATTGCAAAGCACAGCACAACCAAAATTCTTCAGGGAATTTCTCAAGAAGTATTGGGACCCATATCTCTTAAACTATGTTTGATTAGTAATATAGCTTGACACTTTCCTGGTTAAACTTTTGAATTATTTACAGAACAAGGAACAGAACAAATAGATAACAATATTCATTTCCAGTTATCTCTCTTTTTCTTATGAAGGAAAATGTGTCAGTTTGGATTTGCAGTGTGATACTGAGGCTCTGGGATTGGTCTCTGATGGTACAGTCCTCCACTGAACTTGGCTGCCTATTGCAGTGACTTTTCTAAACCACGTGAATGGAATACATGCGAACCAATCAGCAATGAACTAGCTGCAATTCTCCCTTGCTACTTTTTTGCTGTCCAAATCTTAGCCATGCAAATCACTGATCTGTACTGTTAAAAGTTAAAAATTGAAAATGAAACTTTCCATCCAAATGATATGTGTAGTTTCTCTTTTACCTCTGCAAAGGCCATGTTCTGCATTGTAGCCATACTGCGGCTCACAGTAATAAATTTTGAAGAAATGCTATTGTCTTCAGAGCATTCCCATCTTTGTTTTGGCTCATGCCCTCCTGTCAAGAAGCCAAAGGAGTTCTGGGGGAGGAGAGGATACACTGTGTTTGTTAAAAATTAACCCGATCTCATAGAGAAACCATTTTCAGCACAGAATTGCAACGCTGCTATAAAATTAGAAGTGCTTCTCCAGGAGAAGCAGCCTTTATTAAAGTTAAGTACAAATTCTTTCAGGAGAATTCCAGGTTTAATATAACATTTAATTAACTTTCTCAAGAGCTGGAGCTCATTTATTCTTCCTTGTCTACATGTAGCAGTAAGGTGCAGAGCCCTATGTTCACTGGGATCTTGCTTTGAATTCTAATTCCAATTTGAGTTTTTATATATCAGTTAGGCTTGTTCCTTGGATTTTTCTGAAATTATTTGCTTGAATATTATCAATATCTACTCTTTGCCCCCATTTTTACTATGTTAGTCTCTGGATGTAGCTACTAAGAAGTTTGAGTTATCTCTTCTCTCTACTGGATTGCAGTTAGTATTTTAAAACCAAATTAAGCAAAATGAACTCACTAAACAAATTAAATTCCAGTATGCATTCATTTTTTACCTTGACTGGAGATGGAAAGGTGATTTTACAAAAAGAACCTTAGAAAAATGATTCCAGCAGCAATACTATGAAAAGCTTGGGAGCTTTTCAGTGTTTATCTGACGAGTGAAAGGCCACATACTGTGAAACTTTCAACTGACTTTAAAATCTCAACCAACATTTCATTTGCCATCCAAATTTAAAACAGACAATAAAACAGAATACAATTAGTAGGAGGCATGTTTTTTCCCTTCCAACATTTTTTTAGAATGGAGAATTTCAGAGATAAGATAGTTCAGATACAGTTCAGTTCAAAATTGCCAAAAGTGAAATTTTCAAGTCATGAAATTAATCTCACATGCTGTCTGTGTCTTGTGCATAATCTGTACTTCATGTTGCTAGATATGTCCCAATGAAAACATTAATTTGGACAGAACAAGGAAGCTTTAAATGTACCTTTATGTATATTAGGCCTTTCCTTTTAACTGTACATTTATTGACTATTAATTCCTCTGGTGGCATGAAACTTATACACTGAAACATAACAGCAGCTATATTTTTAGGAGGTCAGTTTCCAGGTACCTGAATCCACTGATACCTCCTCATATAATGGCTGATGACAGGATACTCTGAGAAAGGGGCTTATGTTTAATACATGTCAGTTATATTTAAAAACAACTCTTGAGGTCCTATATAGGAAATAATGCCATATTGATAAACAGACTTTCTGCTGTCTGTTAGCAGATGGGTAATTACTATGATCTCCTTATGTTTTCCGAATGGTTAATGCAGCTTGATGGTGTAATTTTTGCTTAAAATTGAAAAATAGATTTCAATTTGTTTTAGAAAAAGAAATACCAAAAAGAATGAGTGCCAGATGCACCAAAATAGCCTTGTACTTCCAATCTAAGCCACCTCTCTGTTTAAAAGGCTTAAACTCAAATAATCTTAGAATATTAGAATCGGAAGTAGATTGTGGTTGCAGTGCTCTCCATACAAAGAAACTGAAATCTAATTCAACTGACTGGTCAGTTACACAGGAGAGACAAGGGAGTAGCAAGAAGTAGAAGCAGGGCTCACACACTCCTCTAATTACTGACTCTATCTGAATGCATGGGAGTTTTATAGTGAAAGCCTAAGTTATGGGCACCCCAAATGGACCATGGTTGGCCACTTGTTCCATAATACCAATTAAGGAGACCAGTAGCAGTGAAAGTCCTGAAAAAGCTTTAATCAGTGTAGCTATGCTGGGAAGTACAAAGAGCAAGGATTAAGTTATGTGTTCAAGGGTTGACAGAAGTTGAGGTTTAGATAACAGAGGACAAAGGTAAATGCTGAGACTTTGCTTAGTTGAAGGAGATAGTTTGCACAACTAGCAGGGTAGATAATATGGATCCAACCTGGTCTGGTTGACTTTTAGTTTAGAACTGTGTTTGTGAGATGCCTTCAGTGGACTATTATGGCTTAAGGGAGCAATCTAGTTCTCACGAAATGATTGCTCCTACTTGGAGGAAGGGGCTATCTCAGTTCTGTCATGGGCTTGCTTCTGTTTGTGTGTGAGTCAGGGGATAGTATCATCACAGAATGTTCTGTCTGTGAGGCTCTGTTGTTCTGAATGTTTAGGCAATGACTAGAAACATCTAGATGCTGCTTCAGGGGCCTGGAATAGGATGCTGTAAAATCTGGCAATTGAATGTCCCTGCGAATCATGATAATGTCCTGGTTATCCTTATCTTGATGTCCTACATCTTGAAAGATGATGAGTTAAGTTAGGTACATTTAGGGGGTAATAAACCTTGCAACACTATTTTTTATGTGGATCGCCTTCAGTGAGTAACATACCTGCATGCAGAGCTGAGTAGAGATGTGACCTATAATTGTAAGGTAATAAAGGAAACAGACATAAAATGAAGGCAGGGATGGTAGGCTTTATACTGCTTTCAGTTACCTACTGGCTATATGAGGAAAATGGGTAGGGAGCCCCTGCTCGTAGCCAATTCTCAGAATTACAAAGGAGTCCCAGATGAACATTGGTGGTCCTTTGGGTGAGTTACCAAAACTCGGAAGGATTACTACAAACTTGTTTCCATCTACATATCATATCCATAAAACAAATCTTAATGACTATAGAGAGTAAATGTTCATAGTACATGGTAGCCATGTTTTATTTATACTATTTTACTATTGGTATAGGAGAAAGAAATTCCCAACCTACTAGATGTCCAGTAAGAATTTGTGTTCTCTAAAATCAAAGAATGAATTTTAGGGACAATGGAGATTAAGAGCACAATATATTTATTGAGAAAAAGAAAGCTTCTGTCTGAGAGAGACAGAAGAGGTCCCAGTGGAGTGCTAAAGACTGTCTTTTTTAGGGACTTTATAGAGTAAAACCACAAAGCGAGAGAGGTCTAAGGTAGGGAAAACATGGGAACCTCGCAAGGTGGGCATGAGGTGCGACAGAACTATGGTCAGCCAATAAGACTAATTGCTCAGGTAAAACTGATTAAATTGGGGACAAAAGGGAGAGTCATGTAACAAGCAGGCATGCTTAAAGAGCAGTGACTCTTCCTGTACATGGTTGGCTAGGTCACTCCCGACTTCCTCAAGATGATAGAGACCTATTTAGAATTTCAGTCCTTAGGATATGGGTACATTTGTTTGATCTTTTGTCTTGAGGTCTGGCCCACAAAGGGAGGTGTCTGCCTATTCCAAGGTTACAGGATTTCTGCACTGACTCCTTCAAAGGCCTAGCCCTGCCTGACTGCTTATAATATTTTTAATGCACTCAGCTGCCTATAACACTATGATTGGCATTCACTGAAAAATTTTGTTCTGTATATTTTGCTTTGTATTTTACTTTAAAACTTATTTCATCATTAGTTAAATAAATAAGAATCATATTTATAAATATCACATTGAGTCTGTAGTGTAAAAATTAATAAGAACTATAGGAGTAATAAAACTGAAAATGCGTAATTGCTACTGTAAAAAAGAGGAAAAGAAAGTGTACTAAAGGATATAACTGCATGCATGTTTAAGTGTGTAAGATAGATGACCATATTACTGTTTTTGTTAGATTTTTGAGCAGACCTGTTAACAGTCTCACTGTTTGAATGTCTACTTTGTATGCTTTAATTTTGTAACTTGAACAACTATTTCCACGATTACAGTATGTAACTTATCAACTAGTGATTTCTTAGTGGGTTTTTTTTTTGTTCTTTTCTTTTTTTCCTTTGTAACTCTGTATTGTTGCTACCCTTTTTTTCTGTTTTATTTGGTTGGGTTTTTTTTTCTTTTTAAATGAAATTTTTAAAAATTTATTTCAGTACAAATTAATATAGTAGGAATCACCCTGGTTATCCTCCATTGCTACTAGCTCTTTTCCCTGTTCTGCCTTGTACTTTAAGAGGTTGAATTCTATCAATTATACAATGTGAGCTTTCTTACCAGCTGATTTCCAGTTAGTTTGAGCAACAGCAACAACAAAAATGACGACAAAATAGGATGAGATGAGACGCCTGGTACTTCTGCCCGTTTCCTTCTGTTTCAGGCAGCATTCCAAGAAGAGTTGTTTGTCCCCTGTTCCAGTCCATGCAGCTCAGGCTCTGGAGCTTGACTATAACCATTTTTTGTCTTTGTGCCTGCAGGTAAAAGGAACATCCAGTCTTGATTTTCTTCTTGATTTCTGTTTATATTTTCAGCTCTTCAAAGATATTTATGACAATGGATTTTCAGTGTTGAAAATTTCTTTTGGACCAAGAGGTATATATATTGCCATATGGGTTGGAGCCTAATTAATATCATTATTGTCTTTGAACTAACTTTTTTTATATGAAGCTGAAAAACAGGCAAAATTAATCTATAGGAATAGTCAGAATGGTGTTTATCTGAGGATTGGAGTAATACTATTTATTGAAAACATGAATAAACTTTCTAGGGGGCTGGAATATTCTATACCATGATCTAAGTGGTGGTCATGTGGATATATTTGGGGTTTTTTGTTTGCAAAGTATGTTTTTATTTTTTTAGAAGGCTCTCAGGGCTCCACTGGCAGGCATAGCCTTCTCAGTCTTGGACCATGCACATGCAGAGTACATAGGTTATGAGAACATTCTATCCCAGCATGTACTTGAGCACATGGTCCCCCCAATCCCTGCCAAGTGCCAGAGAAGTCTGTTTGCAACACTTTCCCTGTATTTATAAAGATTCCTCCAATCTGAACAGTTTTCCTTATCAGAGTTCCAACTCATCATTAAACCTACTTAAAAGCAGTCCCTAAAGTTTACATGGACAGTAACATGGATTCTTTGGCAAATTTTGTTCGATGGATCCTTTTATCGAATTAAACTTTTTGATAACTGTCAAGTGTCTACTAATTTGGCAGGACCTAAATATTTACCAAACTTTATAAGATCTAGACCTTTCCAGGTGACTTTACAAAATTTTTGAGTATTAAATAGAAAATTGGTTCTAGATTATTATTTGTTTGGTCTCATTTAAACACTTCATGACAGATTTATGACTCAAGATTTTTTTCTAGCATTAGCTATTCTTCTAAGGCTTTTAACAATTGTCAGCCTGACTACTCTCTTCCTGCTCAACTAATTATCACCAAAGTATTTCTCCTTTATTATTTGGGGTGGTTTATTCCTGATTGTATGTTTTGGGCCTTTTTCTGTTTTAAGTAAATTTAAGGGAAGAAATTCAACATTTTATATTAATATAGGTAATTGAAACAATTGTCATTAAAAATAAGCTATTGGCATTATGATCAGCTGCAAGAATTTAAAGAAGCCACATTGATAAAATTTGTTGACCAATATTTTAAATAAGGTCAAGGTGCTTCTTATGCAGAAACTACCTTTAAATTATTATTTATGGTTTATGGGTAGTGTCTGTACATAGTGGCTCTACTGGCTATGAATATATATACACCTACTTTTAATTCCACAAGGCCACAATAATTTATCTTTCTTAAAGTATGAAGACTTTTAGTTATAATTTAAATAATCTTAAAGATCATGTAGGTTACCTTATTTTCAAATCTTTATCAATGGAAAAAACACATTACAGATGATAGAGCAGTTTTATTATTTTCATTATCACAGGAAATCAAACTTACATTTCACTTGGATTTTTTTTCTTAATTTATTTCTACACTTAGAGAAACTTAGCCAAATGTAGAAACAGTCTCTCATAGTCATCTGAAACTACCTGTCTAACCAAGACTGAAATTCTAAGTGCTATAATTTTGAACTTCTTTTTGAGTACACAGTTGGCCCTGTCTACAAAATTTTAAATAAGTTAGTACATAAAACCAATTATTTTGTTTAAAATATTGTCCTCCTCCATTTGTCCTAAGAAAATAGAATTCTTTAAACTATTGAATTAAGATGACTTCACAATTTGGCTTTTATCCTATATCTATGTATCCATTTACCAATCTGTTATTTGATTGATAGATATTATGGTATTTAAAAGATGGGGTATAGAAGCATAAGGAGTCATATCAATGAAAGCAGTATTTGGAAGATTAAATGCCAGATATTTGGAGAGTGCTACATATAATAAAGTGGGTCCTGACTATTTTGCTGTTTTTTCTGTCTTTTTTAATTGGGGTTTTTTTTTTTTTTTGGTATAGCACACACACAAGATCAAAAAAGGAAATACTTTTTTTTTGAATTAGAGATGGTATCCTAGTAATAGATGATATGAAGAATACAGAAAACTCCACTTTTTCTTTGTCCCAGTCTTTTCTAGCATGAAAAATAGTCATCATATTGGAAATCTACAAAATGAGAAGTATTATGTTATAATTAAAAAATAGTCTTCAGAATCAAACATAGATTTAAATCCAGGCTCTTCTCTTAGAAGTTATGAGATCTTGTGCAACTTATCTGGTCTGAGTCTCATTTGATGATATCAACAGTTCTACCCCCAGAGGTTTGAGTGTTACACAAACTGACAATGACCTATATAGGGCTCTTTGGTATGCTAATAGTTTCATAAATAATAGGTGACAGGGAATGAAAGCCCAAAATAAGGCAAAAAAAGTAGAAAACTTAAATAAGATAATCTTTTAGGGTAAAAAGAATTACTGTACACCCAGTATGCTGCAAAACTTATAGAATTAATAATGATGTCATTATCATTGACCTTTGAGTCGTCTTGGTAAGAGACAGATGTTCTAACCTATGCTCCAATTTTCAAAAAGGAGAACGATTCCTAAGATTTAGTGATGCCAACTAGCCAGTGAGGTGGTTGATTCTTAGGAAATTCTAGACAGTTTATGGATTATTTAAAAAAATATGTTCTACATAAAATTTGAAAAATAAATACTAACTGTAGAAACGAGCATTTAATCAAACGTAACAAATCTTCTTTTTATAATTTTTTTTTTTTTTTTTTTTTGTCTCACCACTATGTAGCCCAGGAGGGCCAGGAACTCAGTATGTATCCCAGGCTGTTCTCTTAAACTCCTGGCAACCCTTCTGCTTTAGCTTCCCAAGTGCTGGGATTACAGGCATGCACCATCATGCCTAGCACTGTTTTTTTCTGAGACCTGCAAAACTAATCAGAAAAATGATGTAGACATGCAGTATATCATCTGTATTTTAAGATAGCATGTGATGAAAGAACATGAACTTTAAATATTAAACATGTTATAAATATCCAAAAGCATCTACTGAAAACTGTGCTTCTAAATTATCTGACCATGGAAACATTCTCGACAAAAT
Organism: Dolichotis patagonum; assembly: GCA_004027295.1. Classification (NCBI taxonomy): domain Eukaryota; kingdom Metazoa; phylum Chordata; class Mammalia; order Rodentia; family Caviidae; genus Dolichotis; species Dolichotis patagonum. The sequence goes on along the minus strand of PVJX010002079.1, from coordinate 132,446 downwards.
ATCTAATAAAATCTTTAAAAGCCTGAGTTGGTTACAACATTGGGAAACAATAGCTTAAGCCCAGACAATAATAATACTTTACATGGAATCGGCAGCCTTTGGCATATTGTGTTCATTTAAAAAAATAAATTTTAAGAATTTTCAGTGAGTGCTTAGGCAACCTGAAATAGAAGTGATATTTGAAGTCATAGGGATGCAGAGTTTGGCTGGACACAAAGATTTCAGTGAGAGCACTGGTCCTGGATGTAGCAGCCTGGAATTATGTACTGGCCCTGCTTTTTCTCAGCTGGGCATTTTTGAACAAATGATTCAACTTCTCAGAAACAGTTTTCTCCTCAGTAGGGTAAGAAAACTCATGAAGTCACGGAAAAGGAAAAATCCTGTATTTGAAAAAAAAAATCACAGAATTCCTGGCACAGAGCAAGTACTTGATAACAAGAATTACAAGAGCCATTAGTAAAACTAAGAGCTACCCACTAATGAAAATGACATAAGGGAATGAAACTCCCAACCTACCGGATGTCTACTACAAGTTCATATTCTCTAAAATCAAAAAATGAATTTTAGGAACAACAGACGTGAGAAGTAAAATATATTTATTGAAAGAAAGAAAGGTTCTGTCTGACAGAGAGACAGAAGGGGTCCCAACTGGGTTGCCAATAACTGTCTTTTCTAGGGACATTTATAGAGCAAAACCACGAAGTGAGACAGGTCCAAGATGGTGAAAACCTGGGAACTGGCAAGACAGGTGGGCATGAGGTGGAAAAGAACTATGGTCAACAATTAAAATTAACTGTTCAGGTAAAACTGACCAAATCACAGACAAGCAGGGAAGTGAGTCATATAGCACGCAGGCGTGCTTAAAGAACAGTGACTTTCTCTATGGGGTTGGGATGGTGACTGCTGGCTTCCTCAGAGTGATGCATACCTATTTAGGCTATCAATCCCTGATTATACTTTGGGTGTGGTTGCATTTGTTTTACCTTTTGCCTTGAGATCCAGCTCTCAGAAGAGTTGTCTGTCTCCTCCAATACTGCAAGGTTTCTGGTCTTCTGTCTTGGCTCCATCAAGGGCCCAGCTCTGTCTGAGTGCCTATAATATTTCTAACTAACTCAGCTGCCTGTAACAAAAAGATGCAGGACACCTGAGAGTAGAGAATATCTCAATATGGAATAGTTCAATCACATATTTAATCATTTTTAAAAAATTGAAAGTGTACTGTAGGCAACCTGACAGAGAATAATGGTGGCACTTGTCTTTTTGCCCTAATGCTCAAAGACAGAGGAGCCTGAGAGTTCAGGCAAACATATTAAACAACCATAACTCATCACTACGAGCTTCTAGCTCGTAGTACTCAGGCTACTCTTTGACCTGAGAGACTTTACGAGTTCCAATCAGTTAATAGCATTTAAAGAAATAAAACAAGTGAGTTTAATGTTCAAAAGTTGAGAGCTATGACTTCATGAAGCTCTCCTGTACAAAGCACAGAAGCAGCTAACAGCCTTTTGTCCGACTGCAGCAGCCATAGATTTCAAAAAAATGGTTGTGGGATAAATAGAATTCTGCTGCCCTGTTTACCCCAGTGTTTTGTCTCTTTAAAAAGCCACTTTTCCATTTGGAACTTAACTTGTGGTAGCTGCCAACAAAACAGGAAGTGATTGGAATGCAATCTCCGTTTATGTCTTTCGGAATTTAGGCATTTTAAAGTAAGTTTCAGCTTTGGATTGACTACTTTGGTTTAACATTTCTATCTATTTTTCAAAATGAAAACTGCAAGGGTTAAAATATCAGTGCAAAATCCTGGACAAATACTGACTTAATAAGCTCTGCACACCAGCTCTGAAATACATGTTAAATTCAAAGCAAGACCTCTTTCTGCTGCTTTTTTTTCTTTCCCTTTTCCTTCTCCTTTTCCTCATTCTTTCTTCTTCTTTAAATAGGAGCTGTTGGGGGTGGGGAGAGAAATAGGGAACTGGGAAGAGAAGGAGAGGAAGTTGCACGTTGTTTCTCTCCCTGTCTTTCTTAGAAAACGCAACATGGCATCTTCCATGAGGAGCTTGTTCTCCGATCACAGCAGATATGTTGAAGCTTTTCGGAGGTTTCTCAACAATTCCACGGAACACCAATGCATGCGGGAATTTATGGACAAGCAGCTGCCAGGCATGATAGCAAGGTAACAAAAGGGGACTTTTTTGTCAAAGGGACAAGCCTCAGATTGCGGCGTGCCTTGTGAGGTGGATCCAGCCCAGCCTCGCAGGCTGGCCACAAGGATAAGGGCGAGTCACTTCTGTTCCCCACCTCACCCCACCCCCGCCGCCCCTTCCTGCCTGCTTCTTGCAGTGCTGGGTTAGAAGTATGCTTTAAAACAGAGGCTCCAATTTGTGCTGTTATTTCCAGTTGCACGGAGATAAGTGTTATCCATTTGAAGGAACAAATCCTTGTTCATTTGGGGAAAGATATACCACTGTTTGAACTCTGATCTTTCATACGTCTTCCAACTTTTACATTTCAAAAAAGTCCCAAGTGGAATGTGATATTTGTCTCATTAGAATCAAACAAAAATAATTGCCAATTCTGTTTGTCCCTGAAGATTGAGTGGGTGCCTCTCATGGTTCTCATAATATTCATTTAAATTCGTCTGTCTTTACCCATTATTACCATTATAATTCTAAAAAAAAAGGCTTTTACTTTCAACTTAGTATTAGCAATGTGATCCTTTAAAAAGGAACATTTTCCATTATCAGTGAAAGTCACTACTTTTTATCCTTCTCACAGACTCCTTTTATTGGTGATTAATGTGTTCAATTTGTGCCAGAGCTGATAAGCATTACGAGAGTAACAGATTCCACATGCTAAAGATAATCAAATCGCCTATCTGGGGATGAATTGCTGTAACTCCCTCTGCTTCAGGAAATAATGATGGAAAACTGAGAAGAAATGACTGCCTTCGGATCCAATTTGCAAAAGCAAAGAACCTGATATTCTATCTTTTGCTGAATTTTTCTCTCTTAGGCCTGAAGTTATTTTACCGCTGCAGTGACTCTGCCTGACCAAAGCAGACATTGTCAAATGTGTACGGAACTCTGTTTCTCCTATTTTCTGTTTTATGTGGTTAACTTTTCAGACATTCGTTTCAGAGTATTACACATTAAAAGGTTAATATGTAATAAGATAGTGATACAAAAATCAAAGCAGGTATCAAATACAGATAACTTCTGATCTAGGAACTAATTTAGTTTACTACTTTTGGGGAATCATTTGAAAATGAAAAATGGTCAGTTAATTTCTGCATTGTTTTCCAGTTTTAAAAGTATACCTTCATTTGTGTAGCCTATCCAGATCCTGGAGTATTTTTCTGCCCTCCAGCTCATTCTGAGAGGTACCATGCATAGCTACAATGAAACCTGGCATGAGTGCTAGTCCATTCCCTGTCCACCAAGTGTATCGGTCTAGGTGAAGTAATGCCCCATGTAAATTTCGTGAATGACTGAAGAATTTTCAATCATAATTAAATTGGCATTATAATGATAATGCATAATTAAGAGTATCTTAATCAAAATCTTTTATTAAAAAGTGATTTTTTCCTAAAGGAAGTATTTGAAATTAGATTTGAAGGGTCTTTTAATCTTTTGCTGAAGTTGTTTAGCAGTTATGAGGCACCAGGGAAGTGGTTCCAAATCCTTTGGTGGGACAGCAGGGTTTGCTGAGTGGGGGCCTTGCTATAGTAACTACAGGTGGACTTGGCTATTGATTGGGTGAGGACTTAGCCTACTTACTTTAACATTTTCATCAAAGCAAAGCATGCCCATGTCTTTAAGAAATCAAATGGTTCTAGAAAGATTGTAACAGCAATAAATAATAGTGGTCCCTTGTCCCACCACTCCAACTGATTCATACTTTGCAGAAGCAATCATTTCACCCTTCAAAATCTTTTGCTTTTTATGCAATTTTCTTTCATATTACTAAATACCATGCTTTTCTTCTATTTCTTAATTTAGTATATTAAGATATCTAAGCATACATATCCCCCTATCATGTCAGTGTATTTATGTCAAAAGTTGTGAAATAATATGATTTTATGCCATTTTGCTATGAATATATTATTCTTATTTGAGCAGTGTACTATAATTATATTTCCTTTCATGTGCAATTTTTTTCTTAAAGCTGACTATAATTTTATTGATTTTAATTTCTTAGTTTTCTATATATCTGTCACTACATTTATGCCCAAGCAGATGTATTGCTATCCTCTTAGTATATCTAGACATATCAAGTAATCTGTTTGATTTTCCCTGTGAAAATATCTTTTCAGGGGCCCTCTGTTCCTTTTTTCAATCTAGGAAGGTTTTCTTTGGATTACCTATATAGTTGTTGTTGAGTAAATTTATTTCTTAAAAATTATCTTGTGTATTTGATTCTCTAATGGTGGAACACATAGCTGTGTTAATGAATAGCAAATTTTTGGGACTTTGTATGTTTAAAATCCCTTTGTTTCTGTTTATCTTTGTTATATAATTGACTGGGTATAAAATGCTATCCTGAAAATGATTTTATGTAACTAATGTAAAGGTATTTTTCTGTTATTTGTCAGCTACTAGTGTTGTTATTAAGACATCCAATGCCATTCAATCTCTTCAGTTTTATCTTATAGTCTTTTTGTAGTTTGTTTTTCTTTGGTTTGTTTATCCTACCTTAAAAATTTTAGTATCTTTTCCTTAGCTCTCATATTCTGAAATTATGAGCTAGTGAATTATGGGGTGGGTCTTTTTCATCCATCTTTTTGATTATTCCATGAGTCATTGCAATTGAGATTCAGATCCTTCAATTCTGGAAAACGTTAGTAGTATTGAATCATTCCTCTTTTCTATTTTGCTCATTTAAAATATTTACTCATCAATCATCAAACCTCTTACATTTTTTCTCTAGTTTTTCTATAACCTGATTTTCTACAAATTCATGTTTTAGTTCATGTATTAAAATTTTTAACTTCCAAGAATGTTTCTTTTTATAGTACCCCTTTTATTATCCATTTCACTATATGTATGTAATACCTTCTCTTATCTATTATAAATTTTTCCTGTGCTCCCTGCATGTATTCTTCTAGCCCGCTTTTTTTGTTCCCTTTTTCTTTTAGTTGTCATTCTTATGGGTGAAGAGAACTCCAGACATCTAATGAGCCATGATTGTTTCCCTAAAACAAAATAACAAGTCACTAAAAGTGGTTAGGATCTTATTTTCATACGGAAGAGGGGATTTGTTGAATGAGTGGCTTGTTTTATTAAATGAAGTTTGCTTCAGCTGTTTCCTGGGAGATCTTCAAGCATTGATATATCTTCACTGGGACTGATTCCCCAGAAAACAACTTTCACATTTCTTATCTGGAGGTAGATGTGGTAAGATTGGAGGGTAGTTATAGCTATACTGTGTTATTGTTATACCTAAAGCATTTAGAATTTTGCCTGAAAAATAATGTGTTTGTTTTAGTTACTAAATATCCAACACCCAAAATTGGAGGAGAAGAGGTTCATTTAGCTCACAATTTGAAGAGGTTTCAATCCATAATAGGCTGGCTTCATGTCAGGGTGGCACATAGAAAAGGGACAATTCATGGCAGTGGAAGATAGCATCTGGAGGGAGATACCAAACAAGCCTCTTTCTATCTCTTATATACAGGCATTTAGTTCATCTCCAAGAGTTCCCAATGTCCTAATAGTTTCAGTATTGCTAAAAAGTCCAAATCAAAAATCTCCTCTAAGATTTCTGGCAAACTCTTAGCTGTGAGACCTTGTCCAAATGAAAACAAAGTTAAATGCTTCCAACAGTCAATGACACAAGAAAGACATTTCTGTTCCAAAATTTGCAAATGGGGTACAAAGCCAAAATCCAGCAGGGCAAACATTAATTTCTGTAGTGCCATGTCCAGCATCCAAACCAATCTGTGGCAAGATATGAACTTCAAAGAGCCTGAGTGTCTCTGACCCTAGAGCAATTCTAGTAGTTATAACTTCTATGGTTTTCCTTTTGGGCCCATTCTGCTCCCTTCTTGATGTTTTCCTCAGATAATTCATGTTCCTCCCTTCCCCAAGATTCTGGCATCTCCATTGCACTTTTGGCTTCACACTTATAACTGCCTTCTCAATATCACACCGCCAAGCCTCCTAGGACTTCTTTCAAAATCTGTGTGGAAGCCTTCCTGACCACACAACTCTTCCATCCTGCATGCATTTAAATCCAGTGCCTGGTGGAGGATACCACGGCCTGCTGCTATCTGGAGAAACAGCCAGGCTTCCTTATCTCTTGGCTGCATTCTGAATTCCATTCTGAGGAACAAAGTCTCTGTGCTGCAACCATTCTGCACCATGACCTACTGCAGCTTTCTTTTCAAAGTAGAGACTTTCACTTTTACAAGCTTGAGGCCACAAATGGTGGAATGCTGCTGCTTCTTATGATACCCTTAAGTCATCTTTTCTATTTTCCTATTCTTTCTCAGTGAACAAGATCTCCCCTGCTCTATCTTTGCAGGCCACAACTTTCTTTCTGGCCAAACTCATGGCATTTTAAATCATTCTGCTAAACTCTTTGCTTTTGATTCTCAACATAAATCTGGATAAAAGCACCCAGCAATTGCCATGCCACTGCCTTAACATTTGACTTCCTTGAAATTTCCTCTGCCAGATTAATTAGTCCACTACCCTTAATCATAGTTTTAGGCAAAATCTCTGGACACAAGTAAAATGCAGGCAAACTTCCTTGCCAAACTATAACATATGTCCTCTAGAATCCAACAGCCAATGCAGTCTTTCTTCCCAGCAGAAACCTTCTGACCCTGATTTTACCAGCAAGATTTATGTCAGCCTTCTAGTCTTCTGAGCTCTGATCAGAATCTGCCAGAGAAATGCCTAAGGCATTCTAGCTCTAGTTTTTTAGCCAGTATCTCTGAATCTTTCCAAACTCTTCCCATAAGCCATTCCACAAAAGCTCATAAACCACATGGTCAGGTATAGTCACAGCAACAACCCCACTTCTCTGATACCAAATTCTGTCATAGTTACTTTTCTCCTTGCTGAGACAAAATACCCAACACCCAAAGTTAGAGAAGAAAAAGTTTATTTAGTTCACAGTATGTAGAAGTTTAAGTCCATAATAGGCTGGCTCCAAGGCAGGGTAGCACATGGCAGAGGAGCAATAGTTCATGGCAGTGGAAGACAGCAAAAGCAACAGGAGGGAGACACCAAACAAGCCTCTTTCTGTCCCTTATACTACATCCAGTATAATGGGATTAGGCTGTTGCCAGTCCAGTCAGTGGACTGGTCCAGAAGTCATCCAGCCTTAATCCCAGCATTGCACTAGGAATCAATCAGCAACCTCTGGGGGAAAAAACATCAAACTGAACCAAGACAAAGCAAAACAAAAACCACTATGACCACATGAGGTTTTAGGGGCCATCCAGACACAAAATGTAGCAGTGTTCAATAAGTTTTTGTTGTCATTACTATTTATGTGAAATGTGACTATGACTAACTCAGAGTATCCGAAGAACTAATTTAAGGAGGTAACTTGGCAATACCTAGAATCATATAATTATAATTGTTATAATTCAAACGTTGAATGCTTGCTATGTTCAAGTACATTTGTAAGATACTGAGATGAATTAAAACATTGAGTTCTCATGATTCCTCCATGACTTAGGTACAATTTGTCTTAGTTACTTTTCTCTCATTGCTGAGACAAAATATCCAACACCCAAAGTTAAAGTAGGAAAAGTTTATTTAGCTCTCAGTTTATAGAAGTTTCAGTTCAGAATCTTCTGGCTCCAAGACAGAATGGCATGGTAGACAGGCATTGTAGAGGAGAAGCAGTTCATGGTGGGTATAAAGTAGCAAAACAAGCAAGGCACCTTAACAGTATCTTTCTGCTCCTTTAATCTCATCCAGGCTACTTACAGCGATAGTGCTCACATCCTTAATCCTAGTGCCTTTGGTTTGTGGTATTATGAGATCCAAAGCCCTTTCAAGGTCGTTAATGAAAGGACTCTATGTTTTAAAAGGTACTCTCAAGACAGCAATGTTAACCACTGAAATTGTTGGGACATTTCATGTTGACCTCGTTTCCATTTGTTGTGTATTTAGTCTGCTCTGTTCAAATAGACTTGATAATAAGATTTTTTAAAGCACATAGCACATTTTTCTTAAATGACATACTTTTATTTTTCAGAATTGGAGGTTCAAAATCAGAATTTAAGATTCTGAGCATAGGCGGAGGTGCAGGTATGAATAAATTTTTTTTAAATTTTGTATTTCACTGTAAAAATCATGCTATTTGAAGGCTATTGTTCATTGTTTTAAAAAAAAAAACTTTAATTTGTGATTTAGAAAAGATCAGCTTATTTAAATTACCAATACCAGATGTACATGGCAGTTCAAACCTGTATTTCAGTACTTTGTAGCCTGCGGTGAGTCCAGGAATTCAAGACCACACTGGAAAACATAGTAACAGCCAAATTCAAAAAAAAAAAAAAAAAGAAAGAAAGAAAGAAAAGAAGTTAGGAAAGGAGAAAGGGAAAAAGGAAGGAAGGAAAAAAGGAAGAAGTGAAAGAAGGAAAGACTACTATCATTTCAACTAAGATTAATACCCTCACACAGATTTATAGGGTTTAGGACATAACCCTTTACTATTATCTGTAGTGTAGAGAGAAACAGAATAAATCTGAGGTTTGCTTTATCCAAAATGACATTCACAGAAAGAAAAAATTCCATAAGAAATTTCTTAAACTTGTGCCATTTACAGAATAGTTTGTGGACTATTATTTTTTTATTTTTTTTATCGGTACCAGGGATCGAACTCACGACTGCCTGCTTGCAAGGCAGGCAGGCGCTTATGCCGCTGAGCTAAATCCCCAGCCCCCGTGGACTATTATTGATCCATGAGGGGATTATAAACATCCACCAGAATGTAAGTTAATGCCCCCTTCATTAACAGGGAGGGTCTTATTATGGAAAGAAAACATTTAATAGTTATTTTACATTATTTTGGACCCAGTTGTTGAATTCCACTGGCCTAAACTATTCTGTTTCTCTGAGTTCCAAAACTGCCTTATAAGCATTCAAAACATTCCCTAATCCCTTTTTGTAAATATTTCGTGTCCTTACTACTTGTATGATTATTGGTTTTATCCTAGATAAAAGTATAAACTTTCAAAGCAGACCAAAGGTGGTGTTTTTTTCCATCTTCCCCTAATGATCTATATGACCTTTAACTGAAACGTAAGCTAAAGTCTTCCATTCAGTAAAATGAGAACAATACATTTTATTCATTAAATTCTAGAAATAATAGTTTAGGTAACATTTATAAAGTGTTTAACACATTATCAATCATAAATAGTAATTTTAAGTTATCACCTGGAAGTTAACATGTTAGTAAATAAAATATGTTACCATATTATTTGTATATTTATATCTTTATATATCATTTCATTTTGTCTGAGTGCTGGCTTATTAATGGGTTCCACTTAGTAACAGTGGCCACTAGACTGCCCCTCATTACTTAGTGCCAATAGTGTAAGTCTAAGTATAAATGTTCTAGTGCTTCATGAATGAGTTGTAATTTGGTCCATATTAATACCAAGAAAACCAAAAGCTCTTTACTAAAATGGAATATCTAGTTTTGAAGATACTTTAAAATACACTGTGATACTGTATAAGAACTAAGCCCTAAAATCATTTTCTTTGATTATCATCAAATACTAAAATAGCAGACACTAAAAAGGACAAATAATAAATGATATTGTCATGAATAATACTAGAAAGAATAAGTTAAACACTGTATTATTGCTTACTGATGCTAAAATCTTAAAGGATTTTAACAGTGATGCATTGCCTAGAGTGTCCTACTAGTTCTTTTCACCAATTCAGTCATTTCCAGTATACTTCAACTATGTTTTAGCAACTAACAGGCAGTGAGACTGATTTGATGATATCACTTGTGCTAAGAAAAGAAGAGATACCTTACAAGGAAAAGTAATTAAAAAAAATCTTTATCATGGCCCCGTTAATTGACCTTATAATATAAAGTTAATTGAATTTCTAATGCAAATTTATCCAGTTGCTTATGAGCTATCTTGAGAAAAGAACATTTGGACAACACAGTGATTCCTTACATCAAGGTACTCTTAGGAGCTTCTACAGAGAAGTTATTAAGATAAGAGGGATAACATTTGGAATTTTTCTGATGACACCTGAACATCATACTAATAACAAGGTGCACCTTGGGGGGGATTATAGTTTCCCTCTGAGGTCATTCTTCATCAAAAAGTGATCAGAAACATGAGTAAGAACCCAAGAGAAACTCAAAGTATGGATACTTAGCTTGCACTACCCAAATAAACTTCACGCAATCAAAAGTAATACATTTCAGATCCCTAGGTCTTGGTGTTCTTGTCACAGAGGAGCAGTATTTTTGAGGGGAAAGGATGTGCCACTTCAGTTACCCTGACCAAGTTAAAGATGGCTATGTAGTAACCTGTCATTGTCTGAAGCATCACGTCTGAGGAGATGCCTATAATTGCTTTGGAGAAATGCTCTCTCCACATGTTCTACAACATACAGTGTAGAGTTTTATATTATCTTGTGGCTTGATTGTCACTCCAAATCAGTCACTGAACTCTAATTCCTGACAAATGAGGCTCTGGTCCTTGTGTTGTGCTTCATGCTCAGCTCCTACCGTGTGTCTCAAAGACTCCCACTTCAGTCTTGGCTTACCAGCTTATCTCTGGGTGTACTGTCCATAGATGTTCTTTTCTTGGTCATCTAAACAACTGCAGAGGATTTTCTGCATGCCCTGATGTGAGCATTCTCTCTGTAGTCACAGTGGTGGGAGTACTTCTGCCAGCACAATTAAAAAGCATACCCAAAACAAACAAAATAAAGTCTTCCTAAATGAAATTGCTGTTTTTATATGACTTTGGATCATGGTTTAGGTGCCTATTTGATTTTTCTTTTCAGAGACTTGAGCAAAGAGAGTCCATATGCATCCTATCTATTAGCCTCTCCTTTTAGAGGCTAATGCTTACATGGAGAGAATAACTACAGTTTATGAAAAAGCATAAAATGTTGGAATGTAAGGCTGTTTGACATTTCAGTTCAGAAGCTGTGCAGTTGTTAGGTATTAAAGCAGTTCAAAAGGAAAACAATTGATAGCAAACTATTGTAATGCTCTCTATCAAAAAATACAAGGTAAATAACACTGCTATCCATAGATTATATATTTTGGTGTGTTAGGAAAATGTGTAAAAGAAATAATATGAACTGAAGGAGAAGGGACGAGAAAGAGAAAAAGACTGAGAGAAAGAGTATGAGACTGAATTGGTAGGAAAACAATTAATGAATAGAAATATAGATCACATAGATTTTACAAGGCCCAATGTGGGAAATATGTATATATATATATTCAAATAATTTCATTTATATATATATTCAAATAATTTTTTCATTTATATATATTCAAATAATTATTTGAATATATATATTCAAATAATTATTTGAATATATATATTCAAATAATTTCATTTCCCACCTTTCTATTCCTTTTTTTATTAACCTGTTATATACCAACTTAATTCCCATACCATATATATTATCATGGTATATATGTACTTGAATGTTCATGGCATGATTATTGTAATTTTTTGAAGAATAAGCTTCTATCTTGCCAGTTTTTGTGCCACATTGGAACATAGTTCTTTTAATTGCCCAATGAGTTTCTGCTTCTTATTATTAAATATACTTTGCAACTTAATATATAAGTTAATATTAAGTTACCATTAATATTTTATGTTACTTTAGTATTTTTCAATCCATTCAACTCACATATGAAATACCAGGTGGTATAAACCCTCCCTTCTTCTTGGTAATAATTTTATCTTCTTGGTAATTATCTTCTTGGTAATAATTTTACTGATAATCTGTTGAAATTACTTTGAGTTGTTTTCTTGTTCTTCAACATGTATCCATTGGCATTTCTATAGAGTTTAAAAAATAGAAAAGAATTTAGAGATCATCAACACCTTAGCTTTACAAATGGGAACCTTGAACACCATTATGTTAGAACAAAACCCAAGTCTCTTCAGTCCAGTAAAACATTGTAGTAAACAGTTACCTAAATTAGTGTGCAACTACTTGAAAAATCTATCAGATTCTTAATCTTGTTTCTTTTCATAAATGACTTGTTCAGAAGTTTAATGCTAGAAGCTACGTGGGAAGCAATAGAAAGAACGTAGTTAGAGTCTAAATTAGAAAACCTTGGATATCAGGTTTAGAAACTAGAAAGAGCTAAGAAAGACTAATGTTTCCCAGTGACCCAGAGTAATGCGACTGTCTAGATCAACAAACTAGGAATGATTGGGAATGTCTAGAGAAATTGGGAATTTTTAATCAATCAGTAAAAAAAAAAACCCAAAATATACTTACTGCCATCTTCAGATATTTTCTTTTCAACAAAACTGCAAAATTAAAAGCTCCAGTAAGTTCTTTTTTTTTTTTTTTTTATCGGTACCAGGGATCGAACTCACGACTGCCTGCTTGCAAGGCAGGCACCTATGCCGCTGAGCTAAATCCCCAGCCCCAGAAAGTTATTTCTTGCTTAAGTATAACAACTTGTTCGTGGTCAAACCTGTCCAGAGATAGAAGCACATCTTGGAAAATAAAATCATCTATCACATTATAGTGTCAGCACGGGCTGGGAAAATTCCTTTCAGACATTTTACAAAAAGGACAGGCATCTTGGGTGTTTGCAGCATTGAAGTTGCTTTCAGTCCTTAACAATCCATAGTTTTATGAATAACCTTTTAGGAAAGAGGTAGGCCTTTCTCCAATCATATGGTTACCACTAGGTTTGGTTGAACTGAGGTGAACTGTAATGGGAAGTTTAGACATGCTTCCAATGTTCAGCCCAGATTCTCATTGCTTACATACAGGACGACAGTAGTTACTCAATTATAAGAAAGAATGGAATGTAGGAATATATAATCTATAAAATTTAAAACTGTCTCTTTGGATAAGCATAGCTTGAGGCTGTGAATATAAAGTATCATTAAAACATTCATAACTATGTATTTAAATCATAAACACTTCCTCATATATAGTGGTTTTTTTCTTGGTTTGTTTGCTTTTGAGCCAGAGTTAAGTTTCACTATGTGTTCAGGTTGTCCTTGAGCTCACATTGTAGTCCAGGCTGCATTCCTCCCTCAGCTCCTGAGTGCTGGGATGATAGGCATTCAGCACCAGGCCTGGCCTTCATATATAGTTTTACCAAAAGATTTTACCTCATTATGTTGTATTTAAAACTTTCAATGAGCATGAAAGTATTGTTTAAAAAATAAGTACATTACAGGACTGAGGGAATGGGATGTAATGCTGTAGCACTGGAGTTATTGTCATTAAAACTAAAGGAACCAGTTTGTTTTGGCTAACTTAATAGGGCTTGAAACAGACAAACAAGAGATAATGAGCAGAGTGCAGATAAAATCATTACTATTTGCAGATTAAATAACTTTGTACTTAGAAAAACAAATAAACTCAATTGCAAAACCTTAAAATGAATAAGAACACAGCAATGGTACAGGTAATACCAGCAATGCAGTAGACCCTCGTTTTTGTTTGTTAGCATTTGAGTTGAGAGTTTTTCATTGATAGTTTTTGATTTATCTACAATCTACTTAAAAGTTCATGGCATGATTACTGTGATTTTTTGAAGGACAAGTTTCTATCTTGCTAGTTTTTGTGCCATATTGGAACATAGTCTTTTAATTGCTAGATGAGTTTCTGCTTCATATTACTGAATAAAACTTTGCAATTTAATATATGCACATCCACCTCTGATGTAGGGTGTTTTGTTATCTTCATTTTATGAAGGTAAACCTAACCCTTATATTATGTGCACTGCCAAGACAAATGTTTCCATGAGAATTTTTTGCATTTGGATTCATCTGTGACAGTGTTGTACCAGTATATGTATTTTAAGAGCAATACCAGCTGCATAGTACACTAGCAGGACTTTTTTCTCCAGTGCCCTTAGGTTCTGTGCCTGGCTTCAGGTATGTGGTAAGGTTAATATGGATTGAAACGATGGTGCTTGTTCTTTGTTTTCTGAGTTACTTGATCTTTTCTGCTGCTTATTTTCTGTTTCTTGCTCTACAAGGACAGTAGGCTCCCAGACTCTTAACTTCACACTAGCAAATACGCGACTGGTAATTATCTTCAGCAAGACTTGTGTTTTAACCACCACTAAGGGCAGTGGGCTAATGGAGTGCATCTCACCTGAGAGTATGGGAAGGTTATTTGAGAAAAAGAGGAGAGAGGACAGGGGTGGGGGGATCTGCTGAAATCCAAGCCACATGACTATGTGGGACTGCACTGGTCAATGAAAGTTTCATTTTTCAAATTCTCTCTTTAGGCATAAAGAAGATAAGAGGAAGCAATTCATTAAGAGTAAATGAATATAACTTTTAGATATTATAATATTGTGAGTACAGAATTCATGCCTCTTGCTATATATGTGCTGAAAGAGAATTTAAGAAGCTTTCTGATTAAAATATATAAGTTAAAAATTAAGGCATAATTTAGTCTTTTCTGTGATGTCTGTCGAGTACATCTGCACTTCAGTGTTTAGCACCTTGGGGGCATTTTCTCCAAGTTTATATTTCATAGAACATTTGGTTGCATAGCTTTTTCTAGGCATCCACCAGTCACAAAGCATTCAGGTCATAGATTTCCTGGGCCAAGGGAGGACCAGAAGACACATGAAAACCATGGCAATGACCTTTCGACTCAGAATTTATATTTGTAACCCACTGTCTGAGATCTACAGCTATTTTAATCGACTCTCATTCCTCCGTAGTGACAGAACAGCTTCAATACCAAGACACCCAATCTCCAGAGGGGGAAAAAAAGAGGGAGAAAGGAAAGAAAGGAGAATCTTGTCAAGAATCTTCTGTCTTTCACATTGCAGCTCACAATCAGATTGTTCTTGCCTTAGTTGCAAACCTATAGCTGGAAATATTTTTCATCACCAGACAGGGAGTTATCTGGGCAATCTTTCCCCCGAAGCAGTTTTTTTTTCTCCCTGATATTTTAGTAGAGGGAACAAGGATGATAATCTTATTGCAGCATGTAACAGAATATGAATTTTCTTGCTCATAATCTAAAGAATTCACATATATTTTGATATGAGAAATGAAGCACAGACTGAAATGAAATGCAGGACATTTCTCCAGTCTTTAATCCTCCTTTTTCTTGACCTACAGATTTTCTCATTTGGGGAAGCCCCAGGCTTCTCAAGCGGGGATTTGTGTTTCATTTTATGTAGACTCAGTCAGCAGGACAAACCAGACATCACGAATACATGATGAATGCTCTTCTAAGTTGTCATGTTATTATGGAGCTGCCCATTTAGAAAGGCAAATCTTCATTCTTCTCATTCCAATTCTCCTTTAGGCTTCTTGTAAATGTCACATTTTTCCAAGAGCTTGCTTGACTATTCACTTGAAAATCAATAAACCTTCATACCACAGTGTCCTCTTATTCTATTTTATTTTTTGCTTTAGTTTTCTCCATATGAGTTATTGACATACATAAAGATTGGATGTTTTTGTCTGTTTTATTCATTGCTATATCACCAGTGATTAGAACCTGACATTTAGCAGGTATTGAAAAATATTTGTTGAATTAATGAACAATGATGTCAACTTATTGAATACTTACTATACATCTAGAACTGTGGCAAACTGTGTCCATATAAGTTTTCTAGCAATTATCCTGAGATCCTACAACACAGATCATATTATCCCTAATTTTCAGATATACAACTGAAAGGACAGAATAACAAATAAACCTGATAGTTCTGGTGAATATTCAATTTGACATGAGGTATGACTCTCTATAGTCTCCTAATTTTTCTTTTTCATATTTTCATTCCATTGTTAATTAAATGACATTGAATTTTAAAACAAATGGAACACTGCTCTGTTGTCACATTAAATGTATCCTTGTAGTTTAGGAAGCAGAGAAAAGTTGTGTGAAAACAAGGCTTGCTTGTTTTTGAAATTCTTGTAAATTCCACTGTCAAAGATTTCACTTAAGCTTCCCTCATTAATTATAGGCATGATGCCCTAAAAGCAACATATTATAATTATGAAAGAATCTGATTGTAAATGTATGTAAAACACTCACTATAGCCCAGAAAGGAGACATGAGAATTTGTTCTGTATTTGTGACAGATTAGTTGAGTAGGGTGGCAGATAGGATAGAGATTTGCCAGGAAGGAGTTTTTAAGATTTACTTTTTGGTCAACTTCCCAGACAAAATCTCAGAATATTCTGTTTGGTAGGAAAAAAATCAGAGTGAAAAGAAAAGAAAAAATTCAATATCTAGCCTATAAAAATAACTTTTGATTAAACTAAATTTTATTAACTTTTGAACTAATGACCAGAGAGCTTTCCAAAATTTACCAATCAATAATTTTTAATAAAAGAATTTCTTCATTCCCCTTTATATGATGTAATAACATAAACTCCCTATATACGATATATTTTAGAGGCAGAATCACACAGGAGCTAAGCTGTGTTAGAGCCCTCTTATTTTCAAGGCTCAGTCCTCCTAGGTGCTGCACATGCACCTAGGACTTTTTAATTCTCATAACAACTCTGAGGCTTCACTTCAAATTGAAAAAGTTAATGTTCAGAGGTTTGGAGGCTAACAGAGTTTAAGATGCACGTGAGTCTAAGGCCAGTTCTAATTTTCCCTAAAGTCCATTGTTTTACTTTTTATCATGAATTCTCTGCCACAAATATCATGTACCACCTAACAATTACTCACAATTATGTTAGAGAAATTTCTAGCATTTAAATTAAGTGATCTAAAACCTGAAAGTGAGTTGGCAGTGGGGAGAGACCCCAAGGATGTTGCCCTGGGCTCTCTCCCCTCCCCGTTACAGCCAGTAAGTTGGCCTTTGTATTTTCGTTTTCTACTTTTATGAATTCCATATGGTAGTACAATTGTACTATTACTTATTTAATGTGGTGTGTATGTCCCATTATCAATTGATACTTTGTTTAAAAAAAAGTTCTTCTCTCTGTTGTGTATATCATAGGATACACATTGTGGGGAATGAAAACTAATTTTTCCCCTCAACCTCATGATTTCTGAGCTGGGATGAAACCTAAAATGAAAGATAGACTGCTAAAAAACAGGTTTGTTGTCATGTGCAGTGCTCATTACATGATGGAAACCTCCTTGAGAAATAACACAAAGACATAGCTTAAAATCCTGCATTATAAGGAAGGCACTTTCAAAAACATACTTGTGGGGCAGCGACAGGATGGAGGAAAGTTCTTTCAGGCTCCCAGGCTGCGAAACCTGAATAAATGCAAAAGTAAATATGTGGAAGGAAATTAATGGAGTAAGAACTTTTGCATCTGTTTGGTGCTGTCTCTGGACTGTACCAGAACTGTCTCTAATAGAGGAGAATTTGTTTCTTGTTTTCAGGCAGAAAAGCACAAGGATAGGAAGAGTTTTGCATCCTTTTGCTGCTTCTTGATTGCCTTTAGCTCAAAAATAATTTTTACATTAAAGAGCCATAGGCTTAGGTAAAAGTTTGTGTGTGTGTGTGTGTGTGTGTCTGTGTGTTCCACTGAGTACTGTACTCTGAAGATTACCTTTATTTCTCAAAGGTGTGCATCTAATCTATGGTAGTGTCACACAATTGTGGGTGGTATGCATTTACCTATTTATTGTACCCAATTATTTTCCAGTTTTGATCCAGCCCATTGTGTCACAAGTAACACTGTAATGAAAGTCATGATATGATAGCTCCTCATAGATCTGTCTGAGAATTTCTTTAGATTATATATTGTATTGTATTCCAAATTTAGGACACCTCGTTTAAGGTGTGTGTGTATAATTTTGGGGGATTTTTTTTGGTGGTACTGGGTACTGGAAATAAAATCATGGGGTACTCTGTAATTGAGTTATGTCATCAGCCCCTTTTATTTTTATTTTTAGGTCTTACTAAATCCCCCGGGGAAGACTTGAAATTACAATTCTCTTGCCCCAGCTTTCCAAAGTACTGGGAATATAGCCACTATTCCTGGATTTAATTTGAATAAATATTAACAAATTAGTACCTATAATGTCCACAATAGTCTATGTTCTCAGAAGCTTCAATGAAATTTTGTCTACCTGAATATTCCTGATAGCACTTATCATTTTGTACCTTTCTAATTTTTTTGTAAGTGCATAAACACAAAGCGATATTTTATTACCATTTTAATTTCCATCTCTCTGATTATTAATGAGTTTGCACAATTGCCAATGCCCTTATTAACTTTAATAATATTCTTCATAAAAATCAACACTTTGGGTATTTCCTGGTATGTAATAGAACCATAATACATGCATGTGGTAAAGCTTTATAGCATGCAAAATTGGAAAGTCTCTTTGGCTTTAATGGGATAATTGTTGGTAGTTTCATCTGTTATCTCAAAATCTTAGTGGTTAACAAGTTTTGGGGCTAAGATTATGAACTAATTAGCTAGCTGCCTTGATTTTATAGTTGAAGACTTTATGCTTGGCTGAGGAAAATTATACTAAACAAATCTACAAAAATGAATTTTTACAAATGTTATCTTATGGATAAGGAAGTCAAATGGGAGTTATAATTTTCCATTTCATAGATGAAAAATTTAGTTTCTTAAGTTATGTGTTAGTATGATAAGAAAAAAATGAAAAGGATTGGACCATTTGACTAAGGTCATTGTGATGAGTAAATTACCATAATTAGTAGATTAATTAGAGTTGGTATTCCACTAATCACATTATGAAATTCTATTTTTTGTTTCTGAATAGTAGTAAATAAGGATTATTGTGATTTTATAACAGAATTGTTTACAATAGAGGAGACATAACAGACTTTTAACCTCTTGTCTTCCTAGAAAACACACAGACAAAATATGTATATTCTAAATGCAATGTCATAGGAACCAAAAACTCACAGATTAAGAATATATAGTCAGGTGTGATACCACAATCCTGTAATCTCAGCACCTTGGCAGGCTAAGGCTAAAAGGTTCCAAAATCAAGCCTCAAGCCTACCCTAGGCAACCCAATGACCATGGGTTCAGTCCCCAAAAAGGGAACAAAAGACATGGAAGGGCTTGTGCTAGATATTTCCTTGCAGCTATCTTTATGTCCTACCTTTCAAACTTTTTTTTTTTTTGCCACTGCAGGGTACCTAAGAAATATATTTTTTGGAGATGTGATTTCCCACTTCTGCCTTGTTTTTTCTTCTGTTTATCTAAAAGGCTATTTGAGTAGTAGTTGACAGTTTATCTATACACTAATATAGTCATTTAACCAGCTATCTACATACTTAACTGTTTTTAAAGCAAAGTTTCATTTTATCTTCTCCTGTACTGTTAACTGACCCAGAATAGGAAAACTACAACTCAGAAAAGTAGTCTTTTGAATCGCTGAAGATCATGTATTATGCAAGGGATAGTTATATCTTATATATCTTATACATGTTATTTATTATAATGCAGATATGCCTTATAAAAATCAAATTTTTAGTTTTCATAAGATATGCTTTCACTATGTGAGAGAACAATTGACGTATGTAAAGGATACTGTATTTAAATGTTTAACGAGAAGCAATATTAAATATGGTGCTACTCCACTCCTACTGCAAGCTTTGATTTCCCTGCCTAACTTTTCTGTGGCAGGATTTTATTGTTCCAGACACCCAGTAGGCAGGGATGTCCTGCAGGGTACTGGGGACAAATACTGTTTACATGGCTCCCCCAACAGCTGTCTTCTAGCGCCCTCCAGTTTGGCTTCCTCTTCTATAAAAGAAACAACACACTTACCATATTCCCCAAAGATCAATTCCCTGCCAAAAAGAAAACATATTAATCCCTTTAGTTTTTGATATAGCAGATGACGATTTTGTGGTCCCCTCCGTGTGCTGCTTGGCTTTCACGGAGATATTCTTTCCCAGTTTCCCTTCTCCTCTGGTCTCCTTCTTTCTTCCTTGGTAAACAGGAGGCAGAGGCATCTAGCTGTCTTGCCAAACTGTGTGGTCACATCTGCCCCTGGACATTAGGGTCCCCATGGCCCCCACGTCACAGTCCCACAGTGCTGTGTGTTCCTGCTTCCTCATCACGGGCCACAGCAGAAGCAGCTAATTACTGAGTGCCTGCCTGGCACTGCGGGAAAACTTTCAAGTTCCATGTGTCATTTGCTTCCTACTTTTTGATGTAGATCTTATATTGTCCTTCTGTTATAAATGAAGAAACTGAGGTCAAGAAAGTTAAGTAATTTTCCAAAGATCTCCCAGTCGAGTAAATGTGAGAGGTGCTGTTTGTCCCTGGCAGTTTGATCCCTGCATTAAGAATAAAAAAATTATTAGCACATTGTAGTATATAATGATTATACTTATCATGGGAAACCCAACATTATAGCTAAAGAGCAGAATAAAAGATGGGTCACAGGAAAAAATACATAAATAAAATAAATAAATATGGTGCTACTGTTGAGAGTTTAATTTTTATAGAGAGATTATATAATGACATTAAGCCGAATGCCAAATTATTACTAATGCAAGTTGTTCCAAAACCTATAGTTTTAGGATAATCATTTGCATATAAAATAATCTAACCAATTCAGATTTGTATCTATTTTATTGCAGTTTGTGTTAAGTTTTTGATAAAATGCTGATAGGAACAATTTAATAGGTTTAATATGGTTTTCCAGAGAAGCAGAACTGATAGGTTATATATGTATTTAAAATAAGAAATTGTTTCTCATAATTATGGAGACTGAGAGTTCTCCAGATCTTCAGTCTTCTACTGCATTTAGAGACCCAGATGAGCTGGTGATGTAAGTTACAATCTGAAAGTACAGAATCTTGAGACTCAAGGAAACCCTGTAGTTTCATTTTGAGTCTGAGGACCAGAAAGTAGGAATGCCCTAGTTCAGGGTATTCAGATCTGGTCTTCATTTGATTGGGAGAGGCTCAACCTCCTACAGAAGCTGTATGTTCAAGTGTTAATCTGATTCAAATATTAATCTCCTTCTGAAGCAACTTCACAAACATATTCAGAATATTGTTTAACCAATTATCGAAGCACAACATGGTCCAGGAGAGTAGATAAAGAAGATTAACCATCCCAAAGCATTTTTAATTGGTAGATAAACACTTCATGGTGATTAATTCAACTAAACTGTTATAGGAACATTTTAGATTACAGATAAAAAGGAGTATCTAACAATAATCTATAATTCTACCAGCATGAGATAACCGCTAACTGTAATTCAATATGTATCTTTCTGATAATTGTATATTGAAACTAAGTGCTCTGTGACTCATTGATTTATACTGACACACATTTGGATTTGCCTAACTGCTCAAATTCCATGTATTGATCAACTGAGGAAATCAGGTATTATATCACGGAACACACTCAGATTCCAAAATCATTAATTTGCTTTGCTATTCACAAAAATGGAGAAGAGAAAAAGGAGGATGATATATTGGAATAGAGATATTAATTATCATTATTTATGCGATTGTTGTAGAAAATTTTGCAGGTGTTTTGGGGGAAATATCTAATGTCATGTTAGTAAGGGTTTAGTAATGTACAACTGTTGGTGTGTATATACCTTGAGACTTAGGATGTCAAAAATAAGTAGTCTACAATTGTTCAAAATTATAATCAAGTAATGTGTAATAGAAGTTCACATATGAAAGAGATTAGCTATAAACTGAACATGTATCACCTTATTGCCTTTAGAGCAGACTTCTGGCTTTATCTTTATCTATATATCTTTCATTTACTCCTAAATATGCCGAGAACTTCAGAATTATGTCATAATTCAAATCTAGTTTACTTTTTCCATCATTTTGACACATTAATTTGTCTTGTGCATTCTCTAAAGCATTTGTAAGATGCTCACTGCCTGATACAGAACATATTTGTAATATTATGCCTCTTGTTCAGAGGAATTTAGTTGAAAGAGTACAAATAAATGTCTCTTTCCCTTTTTGTGGATTTCTTTTACTGCTATAAGGTACTCTAATGTCTGACAATCCCTCATAAGACTTTTATTTATTGTTAATCACACCACATCATTTGTTCAATCTATCATTTTGATCCTTCTTAACAAACTTATTGGAATCAAGTCTTTACAAGGAATCAAGTACATGAAGGAAACCAAAATTTAGATCTTAGATCTGGGAAGACAAGTGGGTTTTATCTGCATTGCTGACATTGGCAACTGTTGAGTAACTATTGTCTGAAGGATTCTGAGGCTACTGCCAGACCCTGTGGGAAAGCCTATCAGAATAATTAGCTACTCGTGGTAGATTTAAGATACATAGGAATTAGCCAAATAAGGTGAAGATGTGAGGGTGAGTAGTCCAAGCAGAGAAGGAAACATGGGCAAAGGCGATAGGCATTGAAGAATATGGTGCATAGGGAGAGGCAAGAAACATGCAAGTGATTGAAAATTCATGGAACCAGATTTTCAAAATATGAAATTGTGAGAGATAAGACCAAGGAAGCAGGCATTTTATTAAAATTTATCAATCTACATTGACATATCATAACCACTCCAAGTCCATAGTTACATTCAGGCTCATTCTTGATTTTTGCTACAGTTTAGATGTTTATACTTCTCCAAAACTGATATTAATCCTGACACAAATGCATTAAAAGATGGTACCTTTAGGGTAAGTCATGAGGCCCCTATCCTTAGGAATGGAGTTAGTGACATTATGAAAGAGCACAAGGAAATGTTAGCTTCTTCTGCCATGTGAAAAATTAAGAAATGCTGCTTCCTGCGAGGAGTGGGCTTTGAACAGACCCTGAGTACACAGCAGTATTATTGATTGCCCAACCCAGGATACTTTTGACAGTGAGAGGTGGAGCAAGCATGAAAATAATTAAAATTATTATAATTTTAAAATATTTGTGTATCAATTGTCTGGTTTTATTGTACTGATCTATTTGAGGGATAGTTCTTTTTAAAAATAAAACCTATTTTCAAACATAAAATTATGATAATACTATATTGTTAAAAATGAAAACTTTATGACAAAATAAAACCAGATGGGGCATAGGACAATGGACTGTTCTTGGCAAATGGGAAGCATTGTCCCCTGATTTATAAAGTCAGAAATATTGTCTATATTGCTGCTGACAACAGCCTCAGTATCTCCTCTTGTAGTTCATAGATTATGCTAGAGACCCAGCCCACATGGGCTCCATTCTACATGTGGCCGTCTAAACTCAGGGTTTCCAAATCTCAGGCGTGTTCTAGCATTGTGTCTTCTATCCGTGAGCCAGGAGCAGAGACTGCCTGTCTCTGAACACACTTGGGGCTCTGCTGATCTACTATTTATACAGAATGAAATGTCTGAACCCATCTTAGGAGGAGATTTTATCAAACCTCATGGGGGGAAAGCATGTCAGTTATGTCTTTCAAAATTCTGAGTTTGAGAAATACACAATCAATGATCTTTTAATTGAAGATAGTGGCTAGACTGATAGAAGCAAGACTAGAATGTTCATTATTCAGTGTCTGTAACCCTTTGCGGAAGGCTGGGATCCCTCTATTTCTCAGCCCATAGCTTTCCTTATCAGCTCTGTCCCTTTTTCTTTCAAAAATAGTTGTTGTAGAGAAGAATAAAATAGTCTTTAAGTCATGTTAGTATTTGGTATCTTTCTAATCCTTGGCACAAAGTTGTTAGAAAAACAAACACTTTACATTTAGAGAGAAGTGCCTTAAACATTAGTCACATTAATATCCTTGGAGTGTCAGCGAATTCAAATCATCTTGTCTAGTTGGAAATAATATCATAGAGCTGGCTGTCAGTATCAAGTGAGATATTCCATGGAAATTGCCTAGCATTGTTTGGCAAATAGTAAGTGGCCAATAAATGACAGTTATCATTGTTAGGGAAAGGATGAAAGATTTTACATGGTAGGGCCAGCTTGGAAAAAATTAGATTCTTTATCCCTTGTGGTAGATTAACTAATGGTCAACTTGTAACACCTAGCTGGACTGAATCAGCATGGTGCTGAATGTGGAAGGCCCACTGAGGATTGTTGCCAATAGCATAAAAAGTAGAACTGGAGGAGAAGATGGTGTTCTGTTGATTCTCCTGGAGAAGATTTCCATGCTGGTTTTTCTGAAATGAACTCAGCTGTTCTTGTCCTTGGAGGAACTTGGGTCCTTGCTACCCCTGAGGATGGCTGTGGTTCTTTTTGGGAGAACTCTGGTCCTTATCTTGAGCATAACTTCCTGGATCCAGTGCAGATACCTCAGCCTGCTGGCACACGTCCTTCATCCTGATGGTGCTGGTTTCTAGTTTCTATTGCTCGCCTTTGGGCCTTCCCAGTGCAGATCCTTGATACAGATTTCCATGAGACATTGTTGTTGGCTCTAGGTCTCCAGTTGGACAAATGGAGGATATTGCCATGGGCTCTAGGCCTCGATCTGGACATGCAGAGGACATTGCCATGGGCTCTAAGTATTCAGCTTGACTCATGCAGGACATGGCCATGAGATCCAGGCCCTCTGCTACATTCTAGGTGCACTAAGGTCTCTAGTGCATGGACAGACCTCCTGCACTCTTCTGCACTGAACTCATTGGGTATTAATATCATGAACTATAATATGAAAATACTATAATAACTATAATATCTAATGACTATATATAATATGATAGTTATTATTATTAAATAATCCTATAAATTGTTGGTTCTGTATAAAATCTTTTCCCTTATAAATCTTGACTAAAAATCCTCCATTTCAGTTTCCTTCCCACTTGCCCTCCTTCCCATCTACACAGACTCCAGAGTTCAGGTCCTCTCAGCAGTAGTTGAGCTTGTCCTTCTGCCACTGACTGCCCTCCCTTTCTGGCCTAGCATCTTCTGTTTCTGGTTTATCTTTCTCATTCTTTTCCTCCCAACTCTCCCAGTCTTATGACCTGTGCTTTTGCTGTCTTCCATGTCTAACCTTGGAAAGTTTCTGTTAATGTCATTTATGCCAAAACATTAAAGAATAACATAATTTTCATATGCTAATCTTGCCAAGAAATGTTTCCATTTTAATGCAGGTCAATATCATAACCTAATCAAATAAAATGTAAAACTTAATTTGGAGGCATCAGTGGTAGGGAGGACGGGAATACTTTTTCTTTTTTGAATACTTTAAAGGGGAGAACTCTGTGATAACAATGAATATAATTACCAGCTAACATTTATTCAGTTGCAACTCTGTTTTGCACTGTATGTATTACCTCATTTAACCCTCATAACTAATGAATTAGGTATTATTATACTTTTAACTTTCTGGTGAGAAAAATGAAGTTTAGAAAAGAAAAGCAAACTGACTAAATTCATGTACACTTAGTATATGGAAAGGACGGGTATGGAATTTGAGTCCTTCTGACGTCCCACTCTCTTCCATGCTATCACTTATAGGTTGAATTTCTAACAGGGAAGGGATCCACCTGTCCTTCTTATCATTATTTACTAAAGCTTACTGAAGTGACTGACACATGGTAAGCAGTGAACTAATAGCTGATGAATAAATGAATGAGTGAATACTCACTCACCCCATATTCTGCTCTCTGTTTACCCCTGAGATCTCCTCTTTCTTGGGGGTCTTACCTTGTTGAATATTCCAATGAATTGGAACCACTAGTAGTTCCATAGATCCTCTTGTTTTTCCTGATTTTTTGTTTCTATCATGCTGTCCCTTCTACTGCAGTCTTTCACTTCCCTAAAGTCTCAGAGCCAACTCCACCTCACCTGGAGAGAGAGGCAGAGCTTTCAGAAAGCTCTGCTTCTTCTCTCGTCTGCTCCCTCAATGTCTCCCTCCCCTCATCCGTCTCAGCACATCCATGGTTGTTTCTATGTCCATCCTTTCCACTAGACAGTAAAGATTTTGAAGGCAGATGTCTGGCATATTTTTGTATCCTGTCTTTGTACCTAACATATGTTTGTGACTTTTTAAAATAAAATTTTAAAAATTCTCCCAGCCTAGACTTATTCATTTCTAAGACACACACATTCTTTTTCATATTTTAATATCTCCGATTTAAGTTATATCTTCCAATTGGTAAAATCTTCAAATTATATTTGACAGTTATTTTACTTAGTGAAAAAAAAGTAAGGATTTTTTCCTACAGTCAGTGATATCTTTGATTCAGTGAAATGCAGTGATAGCTATTAAAGATTATGTGAATGGATGGATGGATGGCATCCACACCCATCCTCAAATCAAACTATTTAAAACCTAGCTTTTCTGCATCACATGCGCTGTGACAATGCAATAGTTAAGCTTTATCCTCTGTGTTAGTTTTTCTTGTAAAGATAAGGCAGATAGTAAATCAAACTGTTCTTAATCACTTCTTCCTGGAATGATGTAACCTGTTCCAAATACTTGTTTTCTAGGTGAGATAGATCTTCTAATTCTCTCCAAAGTCAAGGCTCAATACCCAGGAGTTCATATCATCAATGAAGTTGTTGAACCAAGTGCTGAACAAGTCACCAAGTACAAAGGTACCTGTAACCCGCCAAGCTGTATACAAAATCTTATCCCCATATAATCTCATAGTTTTGCTTTTGATGATTAATAGTCCAGTTACCAGCGTATGCTCTTTTTAAGCTTTCTGGTAGAAGAACCTAGTTATTTGTTGCAGACATGATTGAATACTTCACATATAAACAGTGAGTAATTAGATTCTTTCATTGACTCTCTACCCATTCCTCTGTCATCATCAGCTACTGTTTTTGAATTGATTCTTTGA
This sequence comes from Dolichotis patagonum, assembly GCA_004027295.1. NCBI lineage: Eukaryota > Metazoa > Chordata > Mammalia > Rodentia > Caviidae > Dolichotis > Dolichotis patagonum. Next base: position 105,578 of record PVJX010002079.1, on the reverse strand, counting down.
GACAGAGTCATTGATTCCTTGATTCATTGACTCAGAAATACTTAACAGTCTCTGCTAGACTCTGTTTAATGGATTATGGGAGGAGACTTTAAACTTTTCCTGAAAGGGCTGGATGGTAAATGTTTAGATTCACAAGTCCACAAAAAGTTACAGCTAATCAACCCTGACATGAAGGCACAAAGACAGCCATAATCAATATGTACACTGAGTGTGCACGTTTTGTAATGCAACTTTATTCATAAACACCAGTATTTGCGTTTCACATCAATTTGGCAAATTATGAATTTATCCTTTTGCTTTTTTCGAATCCTTTTGTAATATAACTAGCATGAAATGTGAATGACGGAGACAGAGTTAGGGAGCAGAGTACTGACTGGTTTTAGCTTGCAGTGCACAGGAAAATAGGTGTTGGGCCAGATGGAGCCCCTGGCTATGGTATGTCTGCTTCTGGGCAACACAAACATGTCACCTGTTTCACACCACTTTTTCATTAATAAAATTCACCAATTGATTCACCATTTATACTAAGATAATGTAACCTTTTTCTGACCAGGTTCTCATTACTTCTGATTGACTCTTTCTTTCACCTCTAATTTCATTTAATAGTGGAAAAAAATCAGGATGAGCCCTCTGGTTTCTTAGAGCTACATAAAAAAGAAAAATGTGTTTTATATCTGTTATGTATATAACATTGATTGCATTAAAATTCTAAATGGAAATGGGCTCCACATTTGCAATTAAAATTGATCGTGTGCCACCTCTTCTCTGAATTTTAGAGCTTGTAGCCAAGACATCAAATCTTGAGAACATAAAGTTTGCTTGGCATAGGGAGACATCATCTGAATATCAAAAGAGAGTGATGGAGAAAAAGGAGATTCAAAAGTGGGACTTTATTCATATGATTCAGGTAAGAAATATTTATTGTAAAATACTATCTGAAAAGAAATTTTTTTCATATATATGTATGAAAAATGTACAATGCTTTAATATTTTTAAAGATAAAAATCTTCTAATTTCTAGTTTTAAAAGTACACATTGTCTGTCCAAATCAAGGTGGATATCACTAAAATGTTCATTAATATCTAAAAAGCTCATTTTCTTCAATTGTAAACATCATTTTTTGGTCAATGTTGTCCTAACTAGTTTTGTACAATGGAGAGTTTACATATAGATTTGATGATAATATAGGGACAACATGTCCTAACCAGATTTTAACCCATTTGAGTGGCTCAAATGATCTCAGGTCCAGTGTCCCAGAGTTTTTCTGAATCATCTTGCTTTTTGCCTTTGATAGGTAGCCTGGCTAGTATGTACATGGCAGAAAGGGCATAGGTTCTGTGATTCCTGAGACCAGTAAGATTTTAATGATATGAATTCAGTAACATTTTATTTCTATGATCTACTACCAACAGACTAACTAGTGATTAGTACATATCATGAGGCTGGATCTGCAGGTGTCACTAGTACTTCTGCATAGCATGGGAGTTCAGAAGTTGGCTACTGTTGAAAGACGTACACATTTTAGATGTGGCACTTGATTAACAATAAAATACTTTCCTTCTGTAGCCCACCACCATAGTTACTCCAAAGAAGTGGGTTTGTAAGAAACAAAAGGAAGAAAGGAGTCCAAGGTTTACATATATCTCTGCTTCCTTAGCTGAGAAAATCTTTCATCCTTCAGGGAGTACTTAACCTCTTTTGGCATTTCTAGAATGTTTCTTTTTTACACTTGCTTTCTCATCTCTTCAAGTTAGTTCTTAACTCCTCTATCTCTTTATATCCCCTGCAGTCTTCCAAACACTGATTCCCACACATGACCTCACTTTATGCCATATAGAGAAAATAGAAGTCATCAGATGAAAACTCATCTTTCACTTTCTAAATGTGAAAATATAGATATGCTTATAACCATCATTTCCTTCTTCCATATTATTACAATAACCTCTTATTATTCCTCTAATTCCTGAGTCACATTTTTCTTATTATGAAATATTGTAGCTCTAGGAATCAGGTTCTTCCTCCTATTTCTTCCAAGATTTCCATGTTTGTTCTTTCTTATATCAACTCTGCTTCTTCCATCAGCATCACTATTCTATTCCTCTCTCTCCCACCTTAGCTACTATACATCTTTCTGAGCTACGTCTCCTCTTTTTTTGCTTACCATTACACCTTCATGACAGCTTTTCAACTTAGTGTTCCCTGCCAATACAAGTATCTCAGTGTCTTAGATTAAAAACAAGGAGATCTGCTATGGTCCACTGTCTCTTTTTTGATCCAGGTCATGTCATAGGTTGTTAGTCATCTTATGCATTAGCTATATTCAGGGACCAATCTTAGGTTCCTATGGTGGGAGACATGGAGTGAACTAATAATAAGCACAGCCATCATGGACCATGTTCAGATTTATGCTACTTCATTCATTCATATGAACGGTCATAGCTTTAGTTGTTTTCCCTTTGTGCAATAAATTCTGTTGTGAACATGCACATGGAATATTGACTTCTTACCCAAAAGAGTAAAGATGAGATATAAGAAGTGCTCATAGAGATAGATTCTCTAGTGAGTAAAGCATGCACACCATTAGGCGCAATTTACTACTCCCAATGTATAACAGTAAGTGCCATGTGTTCAGTAGAAAGGCCTGTACTTCACCAAGAATTGATCCAGAATTGCTAAAATTGGTTGGTCTAGCTCTTAGCACTCTATAACCAAGCATGTAACCTCATGCTTGGCATAATCCAGTATCCTAGAACTTTATATGTCAACATCAAAGCCTGCCATATTTTCTGTGAAAAAAACAAAAACAAAAATGAAAACAGGATCTGTGAGAATATGGAGAAGCTAGTGCAAAGGGCTTAATTTTAAAGCAATGTTCCATGAAATGGGTCTGTTTTTATGGTGCGTTGTTCCCAGAAGGACTAAAATTCACAAAATACAGAATAGACATAAGATCAATGTTCTCATGTGCCATGGATTCTAACTGTCTGCAGCAATTAATGTCTGTGTTATAGAACAGAAAGTAAATTTGATTATAGTTGGGTAAATCCCATAGTTTTCCCTTTCCCCAAATATTTTCTTATGTTATTGTTTTATTCTTATATTACTATTTTATTTTTCCATAAATATCTTTAATCTTTAAATATCAATTATTTTCTATTTTGGTTTGGATAAAAATTTACTCAGCTTGAAATTCAAACCTTTTCGTATTTAGTTGAAGCAATAAAGACTCCAGCACAGAGAAGTGTCTCATTTTTCTTTTTCCTTCTGTCTAGATGCTGTACTATGTAGAAGATATCCCAGCCACCCTGAAATTCTTCCATAGTCTCTTAGCTACCAATGCTAAGATGCTAATTATTCTTGTGTCAGGTGAGTTATTTTCATTCAGTTTGAATCTTAAAATAGCAATTGTGTGTGTGCCTAGATTCATATATTTAGAGAAAGTTAGAAATATATATATGGTCTTTGTTATAAAATTCTCGCTTTGGCCTCTGAGCATAGTCAATTAATTTTTCACTGTTAGGAAAGTCACTCATGATTACTCTAACTTTCAGGAATTCTGTTATTTCTATTAGGAGTTCTATTAGTTCCTTTTTGTTAAGGAAAAGTCTGTTTGTATATATGAATTATTTTTATGTAACACAAATTTTAAGTGATAAAAGTTTTTAAATGAGACAAAGTGATATTTATATTTATGTACTTTATGCCACTTAAGTGTCCCTTTTCCACATGCAATTTTTTTTTGAAAAGCCAATATTTTATTCTGGGATGTTGGGGCAGGGCGAGGGGTCCACAACCAGGGGTCAAAGGGATGTGATCTGGGGCAGCTTTACTCTCGCTTCAGGATATGAACTTGAGAGTGGGAGAAAATGCTGTTCGTCATCTTTATGTTTATTGCTTAGGCTTTTGTCTTACTTTCTTTTTAAATTTTATTTAAAGAGAAAAAAAGCAAAACAGAAAAAGGGTAGAAATAATAGAGAATTTTAAAAAAAGTGGTAAGAAATCACTAGTTGATAAATTACATATCGTCCTCTTAGAAATAGTTGTTCAGGTTACAAAATTAAAGCATACAAAGTGGACATTCAAACAGTGAGACTTCAAACAGTTCTGTTCAACGATCCAACAAAAACTTAGTAATATGGTTATCAATCCTACACACTTTGCAATGTTTTTAATAAATAATAAATATTTAACTATTGAGTTACCTTCGTATTTGATTAGTTTGCATTTCTAATGCCATTAGCCACATTGTTAATTTCATCTTTTTTCAAATACCTGTCAAAAATGCTCTAATTATCTTGTTTTGTAGTATTGTTTTATTTTCTAAAGAAAGCATTTGATCACACTATGTTGCTTTCAGAGATATAGAAGTAATTGGTTCTTTTTTTGTTGAGGTCATTCATTAATTATACTACTTTTTCCATTCAGCAGTTTTTATGAATCGTCCTCCTGGTGGTAGATTGGTTCATTCTAAATGCACAATGATCTCTCTCTTCCTAAGCATATTGCAAAATCCTTACTCCAAATCATATCAAAAAATCCATTTGTTCTCAATATAAGGACTAGTTTTAAAAATGAAAAATATGATTGTTGTGTATAATACTGGGTTGGAATTTATGTGAGAGTTAGGCAGTAGAGAGCTCCTGTACACAACCTTCTCCCCAAGTGAACATCTTGATATACTATTTTTACCTCTAATTAAAAGTATTCCTTTATGTCGGAAAGGTCTGGCTTCCCATTTGAAAGTTATTATGTACACTGAATTCTTCCTGCTAACCTTTGTCTAATTTAGGACAGTTGGCAAAAGTACTATGCACTGCATTTAGGAATTGAAAAAAAACTTACAACATTGTGGAAAACCTGTTCCTGATGACATGCATCAATAAACCAAAAGAAGTATTATACACAGAAACTCTTCCAAGAGTTTGATTTTAGAATATGTTTCATATCAACAGCATATCCACTGGCCTATTTAAAATATTTTCAGCAGTTAAGTTTTTGCGTGCTAGAGGCAACATTCTATGAATATGTATCTACTAATAAAGAAAAGATAACCTAAGGTTTACAAAGTGTTGTAAGTATTCCACATGCAACTGAGAATTGAATAAGTGCACTTATGGATGGAATATTATGCTGACTATGCTATGAAAAGTTAATATAATCATGGTTTAGGCATCAAGAAATGTTGAAAGCAAAACAGAACCGGTGAAGGGTCTGATGATACATAGGGCAAGAAAGACAAGGCACTTTCTACCTGTGTGAATTTGGTTTCTGAGTCAATTCAGCCACTCATTAGGATAATCACGCCTCCATTATATTATATCTATGCATGTATGTGGTTCTTATGTACTAGGTAGATGTGCAACCACAAGGGAAAAATCAAAAGAAAGGGAGTTAAAAACTCAAAAATTAGTTAGCTTTCTTTGAAAAGCATTTTGGCTCAAAATTATTTAGTCAGTATATTTTGTATGTTGGAAATATTTGATTCACAATTTTTCAACACTATAGCACATGAGACTGCTATCCTAAAGGGGAAAGCACTCTTAACAGATATTGTTCCTAAACATAAGAATGCAACAAATGACAATTGTCAGATCATTAAACTGTGACTCAGATGACCTCTTTCTTATATTGTTTTTATTTCTTAGGAGAGGTTTACCACTATCATAGAAGGGATGCCATATCCATTTCTTTTTAAAAGGAAAAAATAGATTTACTTATTTTATTTTGAATTTTCTGCTTCTCTCCTCTAAGTCTAAAATAGTCACAAGTATTTTTTGCTTGTATTTATCAGAAGTATTAAGTAAATTAACTAAATATAAGTTAACTTTAAAAACCACCTTTATGGATAGAGTTTACCTTGCAATTAAAGAAGATATTCTACTTGCAAAGAGAAATAGAATTGCTAAGGATATTTATTACTGCAATCAATTTACTATCTAGCTGGAATGTTCCCATGTCCTGCAGTTATATGGGTTTATACTTAACTCTTAAAATACAATACAAATGACTGGAGCTTTCATCTCAAGTAACATCACCTTTCTAATCACCATATTTCACTCATGAAAATGCCTAGGGGTCAAACTTACATGCTCCTGATGGTAGCTAGCAATTGTTTGCTTCATGTTTCTCCTCCCAGTCTAACATTTGATTCTTTTTCTCCTAATCTTGCATGTGCTGCAGCACCTCCTTCTCATCTTGTCCCACCTTGCCCCAAGCATAGTCATTGCCCTCCTTCCTTCATTCTCCAAAGCATCATTGTTTAATTTTCAGAGATGCTGAAACCCATGGCTAGAAAGATGAACACAGGGCAGAATTTAGCATTCAGATTCCTCAGTCGTGGTGTACAGATATAGATCAGAGGCACAAACACCTGCAAGGCAAGCTCAAGGTCCTGAGTTCAATTCCCAGTACCCAAGAAAAACAAAACAAAACAAACAAACAAAAATGAAAACAAATTTCCTCAGCCTGCCTCTTTCTGCCCTTTGTCTTGCTTATATGAGTTTACCTAGTTTGGACTTCTCTTACAACTCCAGACCACGTCTGTATTAGCTCAGTGACAGCTCTTTACTTTCCATTCCAACCTTCTTATTTGTTAGGTAGAGAAATTTAATTCCTTCTCTACCACTCGCTCTACCACTACCACCTACATAAGCATGTGTATCTACAAGCTTGCCTGAATAATATGCATATGCTTGAGAGAAATTCCATCACCCACCCTTATTATGAGGAAGTGATATTTTCTTTTAAAAAACAGCAGTAATTATTTTGTTGTATCAGTACACTAATTTGTGAGTCTGCTTTTAGAAAAGTGAATTAAACATCATTTCTAACAATAGAAACAAATTTAATCCCCCAAATTTTATTTTAGAATCTCTTTAGATTACCATTAGTGAACCTGTATAGGAATAACCCATGTGATTACTAGTCATTTTTGTAATTTGATGTTAATAGTGACCCAGGCATGGTGGCATTCACCTACAATCTCAGCAGTCTGGGAAGCTGGGGCAGAAGGATCACAAGTTTGAGCTCAGCCTGAGAAAAAATGCTTTCTCAAAACTAAGAATAAATTAATTAATTAATGGTTGGAGATATAGTTCAGCACAAAGGCTCTGGGTTCAATTTACTGAACTGAACAATTATCTTCAAATCCCTATCTGTTACACTGATCTGTGAACAAGAAACTAGTTGAAAAACCGCTGTAGGTGATCTGCTCTATCTACAGCCCTCCTTTGCAGAGCCATAGCCCTGGCCTGTCTTCAAAGCCCAAACTGTACCTTTTGAAACCCCATTTCAATTTAGAAAGTGAACACAGTGCTTGGCTAAAACACAACCTAATGTGAACCATTTGAAAATAAGTGTTCTCAGTTTTAGGACAGTATGCAAGTTTAAGTTGTGATTGTTTTCTAAGTGGAATTTACTTCCTAATTACCTATCAACGAAGATATTTCTATGTAGGCAACATCTTCTTTTATAAATGTTCTGCAGTGCAGAAAACTGAGCACTACTTATAGGTAAATTCAGCTCACCCTGGAACTATCCATAGAATTGAATTCAATTAATCCAAGATCGCATCTGGTTAGATTCGTGGTACATCTCCAGCCATGCCTTGCTGTGAAGTTTATCACTTAGCTCAGAGTCACAGCTTCCCATTTTGATCAGATACTAACCTATTACCAAACGGATGAAGTATGTATTTATTTGAATATCTAGTTTCACTTAGGCACCGTGTGTTCAGACATGTTTAAAATACCACTGTATTCTCAGTTCTGTGTTTGCTATGGAAGATAATGAGCTATGGATTTGGTGTATTCAGCTGATTGAACTGCTACTGAGAATCTCTGGTAGGCTCTGAACGCTGCAGAGATAATTTCTCTGCCTTTGAAAGACTTTTGCTTTAAAGGAGAATTCATGTAGGAAACACATTCAACAGTGTGCTACTTCCCATCAGAGCCAATTGGGGAGATCAGGAGACTCCTTGAGACTAGGTCCTTTCCTCTTAACTGTATTTCTAGATCTTTGTAAAGATTTTGGCACATAAACACAAATTGTGTTTGAATGGAACAGAATGATTTGTTTATTTCTACTCTGTGATATCAGAACTATTATTAGCTCTAAACATCCATCCACAAAAGAGAATATATTTCATCTGAAACAGAGTACACATAGACAAGAAGTCAAGGAACATAGAAAGTTTTGTGTGTTTTCAGATGCTTTGCTGTGTTTTGGTGCTGGGGATAGAATCCATGGTCTTGCTATTCAAATAGGCTTAATAAATAGGATTTAAGGCTCCATAAAAAGATACACAAAGGTACACACACACAGAATAAAAATAATAAATGGGAAACAAGTAAAACTATTTAGGGAAAGAAAGGCAAATGAAAATCACAACAAAGTGATGACATTTACTGGCCAACCTTTTGGAATACATCTTACTTCAGACAGAACTTTTCTTCTATGTTCGTAAGCATCTACCACAGAGCCGGCCAAACTCAGTAAGTGTTTGTTAATTATGAAGATAAAAGAGATTGATTTGGGATAAAAAAAGAAAAAATATGAGCAAAAGAGTTGGATTTTGCTTTAAATAAAGAGTACCCAGACTAAAATACTGTCAGTGGCTTGTGCTTCTGCAACTGTTGTAGCCAAGCATTAAATAGTAGATGCCCTAACTAAAAGGCAACCTGTTTAGTTCAGGGAGATGAGGCAGAAGGGTTCACTAAGCTTTCTGTCTTTCCTCTCCTTACTTGACTAAGGAAGTAGGCAAATCATGGTGTGTTATTTTTACTTCTGTGGGGAAAAAAGATCTAGTTTATATCATGTTGAAAGCAAAAGTGACACCATATGTTATGCCCACTGAGAGCCATTATGGTAATGCCTCAGTCAGAGAGAGTGTAATTGCTCAGCTCAGAGATAGCACAGAGTCACAGCACTGACACCCGTGAATTTTTAGCAATTAGTGTTCAGTACCTTTTTTCTCCCAGGTTAAAAAAAATAATAATGATGGTAACAGCTTCTCTTCTGGGGAGACAATCCATCTTTGGAAGGAATGATTTTGAAATACATATTCAAGTTCCTCTATTTGTTTTTCATTCAACTGAGATTTATTTTTTCTGTCTTACTCCAATTTCATTTTTTTCCTAGAGCATATCCTACCATTATCTATCCTCTAAAATATTAGTAAACATCTAAGTGACTATTTACTATTTCCTGTCCTTGATAATCCTTTGGGTTGAGTTAAATATGGGAACTTCTGAATCCATATGATACATGTCTTAGCTTTGATGCTAGGTTGCATTTGCATTTGGATACAAGAGATATTGTTAAATTGTCTTGTAGAGTTGGAAAAAAAATGTGTAGAAATCAACCTAACTAATGGTAGTAGAAGGCGGCATCTTTTAAATGTGTAAAAAAAAAATGTATCCCTTTGGTTTGACTATTATTTACTTACTGTGGTTTTTATTTCCATTTCAATTTGCTGTTCATATAACCTGCCCCTGAACTGCAGATTAGCACAAATAACTGCCTTCCTCTTATCACCTCCTGAATGTCCAATAGATAGCTCAAGTTCACATTTCCAAACCAGGCACTTGCTGATGCATTTGAAACTGTACCTCTCTTGTTCTTTTCATTTCCAATAACGGACATTCTTTCTTTTCGGGTGCTCAGGCAAAAATCACTGGTGCTTTCACTAATTTTTGGTTACTCCTTATATCTAAGTTGTTCAAAACTATGCTGATTCTAGAAGCTTACTCTCTAAAATATATCCCACCATTCTCTTTTCCTCCTAATTCTCTGATCTGAGTTATCATCACATCAGGTTATTAGAGCAGTCACCTCACTATTCTCTACTTCTGGTTGCATCTGCTTATAATCTATTTTTATCTGTATGGTCTGAGTGGTCTTGTTAAATGTAAATTAAGTCAACTTACTGTTGTGTAATCTAATATATAAGGCACATTTGGCTATTGAAGTTGAAATAAAAATTGATTACAATGAAATGAAAACTAAAATTGAATTCCTCAGTTAGGTTAATCACATTTTAAGTCCTCCATAGCTACAACTAGTAGGTGACTACCACATTGGGCACATAGGACATTATATTGACATAGAACATTGTACCAACATAGAAATGTATCAGTCCATAAACTTTTTCAGTGCAGGACTGCAAATCCCATCTGGTCTCATGAGATCTTGGCACCTCGTGTGTGCCCTCTTCCACCTAGCCAACCCTGTCTTTCTATTCTCCCTCCTTGCTCACACAACACCAATTATACATGCTTTCTAGTTAATTCTTCAACACCCCAAGCATGCACCTGCTTCAGATCTTTTGCTATTTCTTTTCTTTGAAACCTGATAGCTTGTTGTCATATCTGTTCAAACATCACCTTATTAAAGAGACCTTCATAATCTCCCCAAATAAAAGAGCAGTGCCTCAAGTCTTTGACCTTCCTTATCATTTACTCTTGTTATCACTTAGCACTTATCATCACTGAATACAAGATATATTTACTTATTTACATTTCCCTCTCTGCCACGTACCTTGAGTTGAGCTCAAAAGGTGAGTATATTATTTTGTTCACTACTCTATTCCATACAACTAGTGTGCTAGCTGACAGAAAGGAAATTAAAGAATCAATGAAAATATGGAATTTGTTCTGTTGTACAGGAAACAGTGGCTGGGTCAAGTTTTGGGAAAAGTATGCAACCCGCCTACCCCAGGATGACGTCTGCCAGTATGTCACATCATCTGATATCGTTCAGATGTTGGACAGCATGGGGATTAAGTACGAATGTTATGATCTTCTGTCCACCATGGATATTACTGATTGTTTCATCGATGGTAATGAAAATGGAGAACTGCTTTGGGATTTTTTGACAGAAACCTGCAACTTCCTCACAACAGCACCTCCAGATCTCAGAGCAGAAATTATGAAAGATCTGCAGGGGCCTGAATTCAGTGTTAGGAAAGAGGGGAAGATTCTTTTGGATAATACCTTGAGCTTCATGATGATTGAGGCATAAAAAATTACATTTTGAACAACTGTCAATCATTTATTTCCATACTAAAATTATAACTACATCCCTTAGAGCATTATCTCTATGAAATCTAGGAAATTCTAAGATATTTGTTGACTTCCACATAGAATCACCTGGAATACTTCTAATCTTACCTGTCTCTGAGAGACTATATGCAGGATAAGCACCACATATGCTGGAAACCCTATGCACTAAATTCTTCTGGCTTATTGATTTAATAAATAAATGAATACACAACAGCCTTTGCATTTGCTAATTGTACTAGAATTTGCTAGAATACTAATGAAATATATTCTGTGAATTCTTTACTGCTGAAGTCGATGCTTACTGATATTTTGATCATTTAGAAAACAGATGTATCTCTTCTTGTTAAGAATTGGTCTTTGCGTATTATTCTATTATTATTTCTGTCTTTATTGAATATTAAAAACAAATACTTTTAGAAGATTACAAAATTGACTCCATCATATATTGTCAGTTCCTCCATTTTCTTTTCTTTTGTAATTTCATCTATGATCTACTAATGTTTTGCATGTTTGTTTTTGAGATGCTGGAACTTTCTACTTTATTTTTCTTTTAAAAAATTTTTTCTTTATTAAAATTTTGAAAAAGTCCTCTAAAATCAAAGTTTTGAAATACTAACAAATGTAATCATAATAATTGTCACTATTTAAAAATAAAATTTTTAATATGTTTGAAGTGTATATGCTTAAGGGTCAGACTGAGCACAAGTTGTTTTCCTAAAAGTGGTACAAAATTCCATAAACAAAATTTCCTGGTGAACAAAAAGCAAAAGTCTCCAACTTCAGATGAACTGTTTAGGGATTGGGATTTAGCTCAATGGTTTAAGCACGTGCCTGGCAAGTGTGAGGTCATGAGTTTGATCCCCAGCACCAAAAAGAAAAAAAAAAAAAAAACAGATGAACAGTTTACTATTTACTAAATTCCTTGAAATCTTGAATTTATTTTGATATTTTGTAGTCTTTTATATTGTTCTAAGACTTCCTCAAGTATCAACATTTATCACTGAATAGTAGAATTTCAGAGGATTTTTTGAAAACATACTAGATTTCTTGATTTTATTTTTAATAATAAAACCCTCTCATATTAGACAATGGAAGGATATTCCTTGCTCTTGGCTAGGAAGAACCAACATTGTAAAAATGGCCATACCACCAAAACTGTTATACAGATTTAATACAATCCCAATCAAAATACCATTAACATACTTTACAGATCTAGAGAAAACACTCCTAAAATTCATTAAGAAACAAAAGAAACCTAGAATAGCAAAGGTAATTCTGGGCAACAAAGGCAAGGCAGGAGGCATCTCAATTCCTGACTTGAAACTATACTACAGTGATAAAATCAGCATGGTACTGGCAAAGAAATAGAGCTGAGAAACAATGGAACAGATTAGAAGATGCAAGTGTAAGTACAAAGACACTCAGCCACCTGATATTTGACACAAAGGGGCTAAACATGTTCACTGGAGGAAGGATAGCCTCTTTAATAAATGGTGTTGGAAAAATTGACTCACCACATGCCAAAGACTAAAACTAGACCCATGCCTATCATCATGCACAAAACTAAAGTCTATATGGATCAAATATCTAAATATTAAAACAGAAACACTAAATCTAAAGGAAGACAAAGGAGGTAGAAGTCTTGGAGATATAGAGGGAGGCAGAGAATTCATGAACAAAATGCAAACTGCATGAGAAACACTTCAGAGAATCAACAACTGGGATCTCGTATTATTGAAAAGTTTTTGCACTTCAAAATAAACCACCAACAGAATGAAAAGAAAACCCATAGAATGGTAAAGAATTTTACCTAGCAACCCCTCAGACAAAAGACTTATAACAAGAACATATAAAGAATTGAAAAACATCAAACCCCCCAAATACAAAGACCCTCTCCAATAATGGGCATCTGAGATGTACACACATTTCTCATAAAGATATACAAATGGAAAATAAATACATGAAGAAATGTTCACCATCACTGGTCATTTGAGAAATTCAAATTAAACCAGCATTGATATTTCATCTCACTCCGGAAAGAATAGCTGCCATCAGGAAATCAACTGATAGCAAATGTTGGCAAGACTATGGGGAAAAAGGAACACCACTCCACTGTTGGTTTGAGTGTAGACTGGTACAGTCACTGTGAAAATCAGTATGGAGATTTCTCAGAAGATTAGAATTGGAAGTTCCATTCAATCCAGCTATTTCCTGCCTGGGTATTTTCCCAGAAAAACTGAAAATTCATATCACAGTGATATATGTGCACTCATGTTCATAGCAGCACAATTTGTAATAGCTAAATCTTGGAAATAACCAAGATGCCCATCAACTGCAGAGTGGATGAAAAAGAGGTGGTATTTTTGTGCAAGGGAATATTACTCAGCTATGAAAAAGCATGATCTTGAGGCTTTCATAGGTAAATGGAGACAACTTGAGACTATCCTCATTAGCGAAATAAATAAGAATCATATTTATAAATATCACAATGTGTCTCTAGTGTAAAAAGTAATAAGAAATGTAGGAGTAATAAACCCAAAATGTGTAATTGCTATTGTAAAAAAGAGAGGAAAGTAAGTGTTCTAAAGGATATAACTGCATGTATGGTTAAGTGTGTAGGATGATAACCATATTACTAAGTTTTTGTTGGATGGTTAAATGGAACTGTTTGTAGTCTCACTGTTTGAATGTCCACTTTGTATGTTTTACTTTTGTAACTTGAACAACTATTTTTAAGAGGACAATATGTAATTCATCATCTACTGATTTCTTACTGTTTATTGTTTTGAAATTCTGTAATATTTCTACCCTTTTTTTCTGTTTTGCTTTTTTTCTCTTTAAATAAAATTTTTAAAAAGTAATAATAAGACCCTCACATTATGGTAAAAAAATAGTATATCTCTTTAGTAAATAGAAAGTAATTTAACAGTACATATTTTTAAAGTATCTAAATAGTACTTCAGAAAAACAATAAAAATAAAGTCTTAATAAACAGCTCAAGGGTGCTCATTCTCCTAGTGCAGATGACTTCTGCCCAGTTAAACATTCCATCTTTGCCCTAATACACTACCAGTTTATGCCGTAAGAGGGCCACTTAAAAGGAGTGATGCCCATCCGGAGAGCCCCAACATATCCTCAGGGGGTACACATCAACTCTGTTTAAACTTAAGGAGGCATTGAGTCTATTTAAAGTAACAAATTACAAAGATTTGTTGTTCATAATACATAAAACTGACTTACATTGATCTCTTTTCTTAGACAACTTTATCAATGATTTTTAAAATTTTAAACAACAAATAAAATGACAGTTATCCAGTCAAATTCCTGAATATGAACATTGAATCATTTATCATCCTGATATATAACATTGACAAAGGGAATCTGCGAGACACATATGATTGATGGATATGGGGCTATAATGACCTTGCACAACTTCACTAGGAGAGAAATCAAGACTCATTAGAGCAAGTTATGCCTTTTTAAAAGAGCATATATGCAAAAAATAAACAAATAAATAAGAACCAACATGCTATTTAAATGAAAAAAATAGTCCACACATTGGTATTTATACATATGGCCTTTCTTTCTCATATATATAAGCCATTTGCTATAAAATATAGGGATAATTCTTACCTTCTTCAGCTTAAAGTAATGAAAGCATACAGTTCTCTTTAGGAGAGCACCTACCAGTTAGTGGTAGAAAGTGATGCATGTCCGAGAGATTGAACTATTGGCTTTTTTGTGCACTCCAATATTTTACAAAGGATTTGGAGCAGTCACATACTGATTTTTAGGTTCTTGTAGTTAAGAAAAGAGTGTACAGCATCAATTTGGAAAGTTGCTTTATATATCATCACATTTCTTAGTGTTCAGCATGGTGCCCTGAGTATGGTAGATGCTAAGAAAAGGGTGATGATAAATTATTATCTTCTCTAGCATCTATCTTTTACCTTGTGTGTTCATGTTATTATTGAAAACATAGCTCAAAAAAACCCAAAAAGGGGTTGGGGTTGTAATTCAGTGGTAGGGTGCTTACATGGCATGAAAAGTCCTTATGTTAAAACTTTTGAATTATGAGAGAGAGATAGAGATATAGAGACAGAGATAGAGATAGAGAGATAGAAAGAGACAGAGACAGAGAGACAGAGAAACACAGAGAATAAAACAGTATGTTGCCCATTGCATTAGTGTAAATCTCAACACATTTCAGACACCTTTTTGTATTTATTATTAAGAAATGCTGCCAAATTTTGAAACTGAAGCATAGCATTTTAGGTTTTTGATATTTGCTTATTTTAAAAATTGGCGACCTTCTTGATTGGCAACTCTGATACTCTGAGACAAAAACTTAAGTAATGTATAGTATGTATCCATAAAAAAAATACAAAGGTCACAGAAGAATATTAGAGTTTCAGTCTAAAACTACACAGAACCAAATGCATATTCAAAGTATTTAAATATTTATTGAACAAAAATAGTTATCACATATTGTGTTATTAAAAAGTATATTTACATGTTCTACCTTATGCAAATGTTATTTGTAAGAAAATAAAGATTTCTTGCTAGATCCCACAGTGGAGTAAATGTATAAAAATTAGTTGTTTTATTTGGAGCTCTAGAACAAGACTTCCTGAGTTCAAATCCTGTTGCATTATTCACTTACTAAATAACCTCAACTAACTCATTTTCTCTCTATTCTCACATTTCCTCACATGTAAAATGAATACTATCCTAGTCCCTACTTAAAATGTTGCTCACTGAAGATTCCAGGAGTTAAGCTATATAAATAGGCTGTTTCCAGAGTCATAAAAAATACTAAAAACTATTAAAAATAATTGTTATTATTTGCTCAAAGTAATTTAATATAAAATGCAGAGAAAAATTTTTAAATGTTACTATCATGGCAAATTTTGGCTGAGAATAGAGAGCTGGTATCTGGAGGACCCAACTAAGATTCCAAACCAAAATTGTTAGCCAGAAACATGGCATCTCTGTGTCTGTGTGGGCTAAACTGGTATAACAGCCATCAGGGCTAGACCACTCCAGACCCATGTAAGAGATCCACCTCCCTTAGCTTTGATGCTCTGAATACCTGTACTCCATGCTATGTGAAGTAGTCCCTATCTGAACACTCTCTGACTAGCAAGAGGTGGGCAGCTGACTCATGGACAATAGCTTACAAGTCAGCCAGCAACTAACTGGAGAATTCTCCTTTAAAAATATGAAATGGAGCTGTTAATTTCTCCTTTTAGAAATTTGGAATTACAAATATGGAATTGTTGGATATTCACTCAATCACTTATGAAACACATTCTTTCATATTTATTGGGCATGAGACCAAGGAAGAATAAACAGGTGAAAGGAAGAAAAAAAGAAATGGAAAAAAAAAAAGCAAGAAAGCAAGAAATGAACCAGTGACTCTTCCTACAGGGGATTGGGGTGGTGACTCCTGACTTCTCAATGTAATCCAGACTTAATCCCTAAGGATTATACTTAAGTCATTGATCAATAAAGAATGCTCCCTTGCTATGTGACTCGCTTCTCTTATGTCTCTGATTTGGTCAGTTTTACCTGAACAATTAAACTTATTGGTTGAGCATAGTTCTGTCCCACCTCATGCCATCTACCTCATGAGTTCCCAGTTTTCCCCAACTTTAGACCTGCCTCACCTCATGATTTTACTCTATAAAAATCCCTAGAAAACACAGAATCTTTGGCAACCCACTTGGGACCCCTTCTGTCTCTCAGACAGAAGCTTTCTTTCTCTAAATAAATATTTCTGCTCTTAAAAAGTGAAAGAAAGAACGAAAGAAAGAAGAAAAGAAAGAAAGAAAGAAAGAAAGAAAGAAAGAAAGAAAGAAGAAAGAAAGAAAGAAAGAAAAAAGAAAAGAAGAAAAGAAAAGAAAAGAAAAGAAAAGAAAAGAAAAGAAGGAAAGAAAAAAGAAAGGTAGGTTGGTTTTGACTTTAGTGATCCAATTTCTAGTTTATGAAATGGGCAAAAAGTGTCTTAATTATAAGCACTGTGAATGAAATAAATGCAAATAAAGGGAAAGGAGTAATAAAGTGTATTCATAGTATTAGATGGAGCTGCATAGGCCACTTTAAGAGGGTGAAATGTGAACAGAGATTTAATTGCAGTAGTAAAGGAGCAAACCAACAGAAAAGAGAAAAGCATTTGAAGAATAGGAAGACTGCTAATGTGGGGGGAGCTTGTTATGTCTGCAGAGCAGCAAGGATTAGTACTGCCCTGAGGAATGATTCTTGCCATTGCCAATTCTTACCTATGTCTATCCAAAAACAGTTACCCTTTTGTAAGTGGGATCATGTTGGTGTCTACTTCTTGCCTTCCAGATGCCATAGTTCAAAAAAATAGAACATCTCATTTGATTCTTACTCAATGAGTTAGAAAGGTTACTTTTTAATTCTTTCATTTGCAGATAAGGAAATTTGAGATACAAGTTTTAAAAAGTAGTGAAATTCTCAGTGTAATAACAGGAAGTTAACTTCTGCCTTTTGACTCTAAACTGCATCTACATATTAGGAAATTAAATTTATGACCTTTTATCTCAGATGCAGAATGAGATTTCATAGAACCAAATCACCTTTGCTGAAAAATGTCCACCTATAAACTAAAGGGGTTGTAATTACAGAATGGAATAAATGTGTTTTGCTTTGTTTTTTTTAAATCAGGAATCAAACTCAGGACCTAGCACTTGCCAGGCAGGAGCTATGCTGCTCAGCTATATCCCACGTCCCCAGAAAGACATAAATGGAAATCAAAAAATCTGAGTAGTATGAAAAAAAATCATCTTCCCAAATAGTGAAATACCACACTTCACTCAGATGTTTATGCTAAGCTCGTCACAAACACCTATATTCTCTCATCCAGTTGCTTTGACTTTTTGCCTGTATTTCTCCTCTTTTATCCCTACCCAGTCCCCAGCATACAAATTTCATGTTCAAATTATCTGTCACTATTTTCTATGATTCACATACTGTGAAAAACACATCCATAGTATGAGCTCAACTAATGCAGGATAGTTAAAGTTATGGATCACGTAATCCATTCCTCAATTTGATATACACCAGGAAAAGGCAACCACTAAGAAGGGGGTTGATTTAGGAGGCTCTCTGGGCAACAACAGTCACAATTCCCAAATGTGCCAAAAATTCATTAGAGTTCCACATCAGATTGCTGTAATCTCTGTGGCAATGGGTTAATAAATGCAACGATGTGCTATTGTGGAGGCTGTAGTGATACACTGTGGATATTCCATATAAGCAGTGCCTTCCTGTGATCATATTCTTCTCTTGAAGAATTATCTATGTTTCCTGATTCATCTTAATGATACTTGAAGGACTTTGCAAACAACTGCCTAGGATAGAAAATGTTGAAGTAAATCATGGGGGCCATCAACTGCAGTCCAAGCTCAGTGAGTTCTCAAAAGACATTTGGTATGAAAGATGCAGGAAAATGTCAGTACTTATATTTATGTCCTAGAGCTAACTAATTTCATGCTAATTTCATTTCTATACTGTGATTCCCCTTTCTCCACATATTGATGTATAGGTTTCATGAGTTAATTTTCTGGTTTTCAATGCAGGGAGACTGGATATAAATCCTGGGGTTTTGTGGAAGAAGCAGTTGTTCCATGCTACTTATTATCAGCACAAGCACATTGCAGTCTTGGATTATTTATCAAGATACTGCCGCTGTTCTGCACGTTTTCGCAGACGCTTTATCTGTCCCACAGTAGCTTTTAATGGATAGCGACTTTTAGTTCCTGTGTTTAACATTATTTTGATTTTTTAAAATTTTTCCAACAATGCTTGGGAGAATACTTTGGAATTCTCTTTGTTTCAAAATTATTAGTAAATAAGCCAAGGAGAAGCCTTGCAAGGTGGATTTGTTCAGGCAAGCTTGGCAGTTCATGCATCTCCCATCTGTGTGTCTGAGGAAGGGAGGAGCAAAAAGTGGTCCCTAACCTTGCCTGCTTCCCTTTGTTGTTTTTGGCCTCTTCAATTTTTCGATTTCCAGCTTAAATAAGAATGAATCATGGAAAAATTCTGTGCTAAATAAAGTAGACTACAGAGAAACTTAAATACTTCACATTAAAAATAGTTAATATTGGGCTGGAGATTTAGCTCAGTGGCATAAGTGCCTGCCTGGCAAGCCTAGGTCATGAGTTCGATCCCCAGAACCAAAAAAAAGTTAATATTTATGGAGGGATTATTAGACATCACATACTACTTTAAATATTTATGTGCATCAAGCAAGCTAAACTTTGTACAAGTTTATGAATGGGTTAGTTAATGTTTTTCTTCCAGTTTTCAAAGGAGACTAAGAATTGGTTGTATAATGTTCCCCGTGTTCTCACATCTAATGAAGTGATTGTTTCAAACCACACAAGCTAATCCCCAAAACCATTTCATAACTATACATATTGCTGCCTTCAATATAGATGCCTGTAGAGTTTATGTGCCTTTTTCTCTTCTGTAAGTTTCATCTAGGAGTTGTCTACTAGTTTCCCAACTGTTACTGTATTTCCTAAGAACTGATCACAACTGGGGACACTGTGAGAGGAAGATAAGCATCTTATCTGATTTGATCAGTTTTGGCTCAACAAAGGCATTGCTTGCATAACTGTGGTCTGGCTTCTTGGCTTTGGAAGGACAATTCTAGTGGATTGACTTTTTATTTTCACCTTGCGAAAACATCCTTAGTCGTTGAATATCCATAATAATCTTTTCATAACAATTGATGAGGCCTGACTAGCTTCAACTGGCCAGATGTGTGAGGCACCATGACAGAAACAATGCCCATTAGCCATATCCCTCTCCCTTCGGTGGTAATAGAGTGTCTAATTCTTAGCCAGAGACATGACTGCTCCATTCAAGTTAGACACTGTTATGGCTTGTGTCTAGATGTCCTCCCCCAAACCACATGTGGTCTGAGGTGGGGCTTTTTCAGAGGTGGCTGGATCTAGAGTGTATGATGCTGGGATTAAGCATGTGATTCCTGAATTATTCCACAGACTGGTTTGGCATAGTTCTGAGTGTGGTTAATGGGAAGGCCCAGCATGGGGGTGAGTGCTCCCTGACCTTGGTGTGTAGCCTGAATATAAGGGACTGAAATAGGGATGCTGGGCCCACTTGCTTCTTGTAACTTTTCTGCTTTTCTGCCTTCCTGGCTTCTGCCAGCCAGCCATGAACTGTTTCTCCTCCGTGATGCTCCTCTGCCATGACACCCCACCTTGGAGCCAGTCAACTATGGACTGAAATCTCTACAAACTGTGAGACAAAAATAAACCTTTCCTCCTTTGACTTATGTGTTGAGTATTTTATCTCAGCAATGTGAAAAATAACTAAGACAGATATCATCATATGACTAAGCTCTATTCCATAGGATGTGATAAATAAAATAATTTATAAGGTTGGGTGCCAAAAGGGAGAGACAAATTCTCTTTTTTTTCTTTTTCCCCTTTGCTTCTCATGGATTGTTGGAATGTGATAGTGGTTATCTTAGACCATGTGGACAAGGGCAGCAATATGCTAGGAAATGTGGAACAACAAAGGGAAAAAGTCAGGTCCCTGGACCTGATGGAGAGAGTTGCCACATTAAGTATGGACTGCTCATCCTCTATTACATCAAAGAGATACAGAATTCTTATTATATACAAAGTTAATTTTTGGTCGCATTAGCAACTGTACCTATGCTCTAACTACCATAGGTAGATCCATCTGACCCAAGTCTTTAACACCTTTCTCAAAATAATTTTCCTAGTCTATACAAAGACTACATCAAAAAAAATTTTTTTTGAAAATAATAACAATACTGTGGAAAATATCACACTGGCCTCAGTATGGCTAAGAAAGTGAGCTTATTCAAGAAAATAGGGCCAAATAGGGCCAAAATATGTCGATGAGACATGTACACATTTTATCAGTTATTTGGATTTAACGTGTTTAATATGTCACATTCCCAACAGATAACTTAAACATTCATCCTGCTATGTAGTTCTGTTTCAGCAAAATAAAAGTAAATATTAATAGATTCCTCAAATGACACCCAGGTACAGCTTTTAAAATTTCAGTGAGTAAAAAAATCACCTGGAAAAAAGAAAAAAGAAAAATCACCTGGGAGGCTTTTTGGATATGAAAATTATGGTTGCATCTTAAATCTGACCTATGTGTGTATCTCCAAGACTCTGTCTTTGTGAATAGACCTAGTCACCTCTGGCTTTCTCACCAGAGCCTCAAAACCCACCAGATGCTGAGACTTATCGAGACTATTGTAATAATAATAATACATAGTAGTAATTATGTAAATAGTAAGTCACTGATCTATATATATCTGTATTCTGCAAATGCTATGAATAGTAATAATAATAATAAATACTATGTAAAATGACTTGGACACCTATTATGGTGCCAAGTCTTATCTGAAATTTTTGACAGATTATTTCATTTATTTATCATGGAAAAGAGTCAGTCTTTATTAACTATCGTCAGTTTTTAGATGAAAACTCTAAGGTTTGACAAATTTAGATAAACTTGCACACACTATAAACTAAGAAAGGGCACAGTTGCGTCTCTTTAGGAATTGTCTCTCTCTAATATCCAAATGTCTAACCCTTAGATGCTACATCCTCTCTGATTGTTTAGAAAAATATATGGTTCAATGGTTATTTAAGTAAAGTAAGGACAGTTAGTGATTGTGTAGGTGTTCATTTTGTCTATACTTGTCATGTGCAAGGTGTTAGACAGTTATATGATCTTCCCCAATAAAACATGAATTTAGGAATTAGAAGAAAAGGTGAATAAAAAGTGTGGTTTAGTTTTCAAGTTTAAAAAAACAAATTTTCTATAAATTATTTTAGTATTTTACACACACACGTAAAATTGCTTTTAGGTTTCTAACACAGACTACTCTATTTTTATAATTTATAACTCATACTAACATAATTTTTTAGTGAATCATTTTTATGTTTTGATTAAAATTTTTGTACTAGAGATTTAACTCTGCAAGTGCTGAGCTATCTCTCCAGCTTTATTTATTTATTTATTTATTTGTTTGTTTGGAACAAGCTCTCATTTCATAGTGCAGTCCAGTCTTAAACTCACTTACGTGGCCTAGGCTGGCCTTGAACTCACAGCAATCATCCTTTTTCAGCCTTCTGAGTGCTGGTATTACAGGTATGAACTATCATACCCAGATCTTTTTTTTAAATTTGAGACAGATTTTCTCTAAGTTGAACAAGCTGGCCTTGAACCTATCATCCTCCTGTCTCAGCTTTTCAAGTGGCACATGCTGGGATTACTCACATGTGCCACTATGCCTGGCTTGAATTCTATAGCTTAACTACATTGATTTTTCTTTTGTGTGTATTTGGCTAAATTGTGATTAGCACTTTTCAGTTTTATCAGTTTTTGCCTGTGGGCATATAGGCTACATTTGTGTGTGGATGTGTGCATTTCTGTCTATATCTAGGTGTGTCACACACGTACAAATCATTTATATTTACACTTGTACATTTATCTCATAGCTGTCTATCTCCATAGTGAAAAGAAGCACTATGCAAATTACAAATTCATCTTAATTTAACAAGAATATCTGTGGATTTTCTTAATTTAAAATAATACTTCCATAAGCACAACATTGGAATATATAAAATTTTAACATTGTCTTTAATTACCAAAGGGACTAAACAAAGAAATTAGCATGAAATATGTTACATTTAACTCAAAAATGATGTATCTCATGCTTTTGTTTTATAGCAAGAATTTTTCACCACCAGCACTGTTCAGAAAAAAGTCTCAATTTTCAATAAAAATGCTAGAATAAAATAGATTAATATCTAATTTTATACCTTCATTTATATAGTATGCAAAATTATCTTAAATATGTGTTATAAATGAAGTGGCTTTCTACCAAATTGGACCTTTTCATAGTGGAAAATGTTAACATAAATTGTAGCATAAATCAGTGCCTCATAGAATACCAGAAGGCACATATAAAAACCCATATCTTTACTGCACATATTTCCCATTAACCATAATCTATTAGTAATTGAAGTTCATTACAAATTCTTGTAGACTTTATTGCTATCATGCTGCATGACATACAGAACCTGGCTTGCATAACAAGAAGTCCTTGCTGGGAAATATCCTATTAACAATGACAGTGCATTTGTCATTGTGATAATAAACCCAAGAGCTGCCTGTAGACTATAAATTATCAAGGCGCCATTTGTGCTGCCCTGCCTTGAAGGTTTGTCAGTACTTCTGTTTTAAATCCCTGATCTTCAGTGTGCTGTAACTCAACTATCAGAATCTGCAGTGAGCTGCAACTTTGCGTCCAAGGACTCAGCTCAAGAATTTTTTTCCAAAACAGTTTTTAAGTATGATTTACATTTTCCAATCAGAAAGAAGAGAGGTTTGCTGGCTTAAGCACAATAGTGTTAGCAGGATCTGTAAGACAACATCATTTTCCACCAAGAAAATATTTAAATCTGGCTAAGAATATCTATGGTTGTTTAAAATCAGTTTATAACAGTCCCATTTTTGTGCCTTAAAAGGATATTATTTAAGTTTCAGAAGGGGAAGTAGACATATATGTCAGACATTGAAGCCAACTACATGTGCCAAGTAATTTTTCCATTCATGCCTGAGCCACCGTTTCTGTCCCCGGCAGAGCAATAATGTGAAAAATGGGAAGATTTACATGGAGCCGTGAGAAAATATTACTGTGAAGAAAGAGGGGCATTTGAGCAGCAGACATAAATTTGAACCAGAAATACTCACAACTGTGTAAATAGATGTGCCTTTGGCTTGGAGACAAGCTTCAACAGTCTGTGACATTTCTCAGCCAAGGAGCTGGAAGCCAACAGGACCAGAAAGCATTTTTTTTTTTAAATTACGTGACATACACTTTCTACAATTTTCATCTTTCTTACTTACCTCAAAATGAGGTTGGAATCACAGTTACATGAAAAAAGATCTCCCCAAGTTCCAAATCAAGACAGGCATTTCTATGCATATAATGCCAAAAACCAAATCTCTCAAGCCTCAGGGTTCTGTGGAACGTAATGAATTGATGGGTGCTAGCCTTGTTTGAGCACCATTTGTGTTCAAAGCTGGAGGCTGATGCAGTGGGAGCAAAGGCTAAGACTAAGAGAGGCTGGGTCTGGTGCTCAGAGAGGTTACTCAGCGCAGTATAAGAACACAAATAAAGCACAAGGTACAGTGAGATACAAGTGCAAAATGGAGCTGTTGAAATTATCTGAGGAAATTTAAAGCAATTAATTTTTACTAGAAGAATGAAACAATAGATATCACGGATGAGACACAGTTGAACAGGATCTTAAAGACTTTCATTTTGTTTTGTTTTTGTTTTCTTTGGCGATCCCGTTCTCCCACTACAGGAAGCAGGGTTCTTGGCTGGAACATGTCACAATGTGAAGTGAATAATGAATTAGATTCTTCCAACAGGAGGGAGCATTATCTTAGGGTGGGGTGGAGCAAATTGTATTTGGCCAATTTCTAACCATGACAAATAGAAATCATAGCTGGATATGCCAATTGCATAAAGAAGAGGAATAAGAGAATGCAAACTTCCAAAACACAGCACAGAGGAAAAAATGTATTTCGCTTCAGAGAAATACTAAGAAAATAGTCTGTGTTCTTCTAGCCTGCTTCCAACAGGAAAATGGTTATCAGTTTTACTTAACTGTTAAGTGAGAGAACGCAGAGCAATTGTGCCCTCTTATTAAATTTATACTCAAATACATTCAAAGAGAAATCTAATTGCCCAGACGATATTGGTTCAATCCTATGCATAGAGAATTTACTGGTAGGGACTAGATGCAAAATCCTGCGTCTCTGCCCAGACACTATGCTAAGTGATATGTATCTCAGTGTATTTCTGCAAACTCTGAAATAGATTTTGGTACAGTATTACCATTTAACAGAAGAAACTAATATTTAGGCAAGTTTTAGAAACTAACACAGGTTAAGATTTGCCTAATATCAAAGAGCTGTTGAATGATGCAGTGGGAATTCAAACACCAAACTGACTGCTCAGAATCTGCCGCCTCTTCCTGTCTTTGGATTGGTCTCCAGTTATACTCTAGAGCGTTCAAACAGCCAGTTTCCACCCTCTGAAATTCAGTTCATATTACCAACCCTGCCTCAGCTTTGTTTGCTTTTATCTTTTTAAGCCCAAGCAACTTGATTGATGTTCCTCAGATATGTATCATTGTGCTTTAATTTTGTTTTCAAAAACTACTCCGAAATTCACTGAATAGATGTTTAAAAGCAGAAAAGAATAAAATGTTATTTTCTTATAAAGATTATTGATTCTGTCATAATTTTTTATACTATAGCCTTTGACTTATTTAGAATAGCATTGATAATCGAAGACCCAATTTTTGTTTTATAACAGCTCTGATCTCTGAAAAAAAATCAAAAAAATAAAGTTTATCTATGCCAAGATAAAAAATAGTGCCTGCCTTCACTTGAATTTCACAATGCTCTTAGAGTCTGTTTTCCTGTTAACATCTTTGCCTTTTGGTGATGGATATCTGTTCATTAGTTTGCTTTTCCCCCCAAACTCCATTCTTGGAGTCTAATAAATCACAGATTTCTTTTCTTTCAAGTTTTATGTTTTTTATAGTGGTGAACATGACTTGCAGAGTACACAGAGTACTGAGATATTCTCAACAAATAATGTGCAGTCATTTTAATTCCAAATATTTGCACAGGCAATAGTTTGCCATTTGGAAGTAACCTAAAAGCCAACAAAAGCATAACAGGCCATCTGTTCATTCTTTTTAATTCTTAAAAATAAAAAATTATTCCAATTCATATAATACTTATTTCCCAAAGTGTTTATCACTTAGTGTCTATTATTCATTTGTCAATCATTTCACAAAATAACAATAACTAATTCAGGGAAGAGTAAGTAGTTACCATGTGTTTTAATGAATGATATCAAGGTTTTGCTTTATGTGAACTAAGTGGCATAAAATGCTTTATCCAAAGGATAAAGCATACATGATTTTGATAAATAATGTTTTATTCTCTCTGCCCTAGTCAAATGTCAGTATCCTCATGAGCTAAAAAAGTGGTTGAACTTCAAATATTAAGGAAGGGATTTAGAAAAATAGGCCTATAATACATAAGAGAGAAATTGTGCTTGCTGTTAGAAGTAAGGGAAAGAAGAGACACACATGCCAAACTGTAAGGCAAATTATATGAAGCAACCCAAAAACATCATTTTAAATTTGAAGATCTGATGGTACAGTACGTGTGAGTTTTCCATCTTGGGTGAAGCACTGTTGGGGATCAGAAACTGTAGACTGACATAGCATGTCCTGGGCTCTCCTTAACCTGGCTGCCCCGTGGCCAGTTTTGGAATGCGAAAATCACCTTCCCCTCTGGGTTAGTGAGATTAGCACCCAGGTATTAGGATGAATCTTGGCTAGGTCCCTTTTTGATATGAAACTTGCCCATTCTACCACTGTTTCTATGCTGTTCTAAGAAAAACATCCTATCCTTCCCTACACTGGCTAATTATTAGTGGCTGGCTTGGAGGTCTTTGTCTTGGCCCATCTGTGTGGTAGCTTCTTATGGTAGCACAAAAATTCTGCATCAAGTGTGCTCTTACCCTGCTTTACTGGGGACCTGGCCAAGATCCCCAACTGCCTGTGTGAGGATGAATAAGAAACAGACAAATTTACTTATACATGACAGGGACTGGAAGGTCAGTGCCTCAGGATGGGCCAAGACAAAGACCTCCACACAGATGAACTATACCTTCTATCATAGTGTGGTCAAGCGTGTAAGACAGAACAACAGAGAACATCACCCCAAAGGCATGTGTTTATAGGCTGAAGAGTAGCTAGAAAGACGTTTCAAAGATCCCTACCCACTATTCCCCCTGCTACTCAAATGAGTGTTGTGCAAAAATAGGGAGGTGGACACATGTCCTCAACAGATCTTCCCATTGTGTTGTGGAGTCATAGCCGTAAAGAACTGCCTACTAGGAGGAGCAGAAGCGGAAGAGAGTACCAGGGTGTCAGTTACCTTGTACTTCTACCAAAGATTTCCCAGCACCATTTTTGTGCAGATCAAACCTGAGCACCACTTTTCCCCAAGCAAGGAATCTGAATCTCCCTCAACTGTAAGTTGTTGACCTTAGAGAGGATGGAGAAAGAAAATATTTCTGAGTTTGGGGTTTACTGAAAATGACTGACCAATTCCATATTGGTCTGAATTAACCTGAAAGTGACAAAAAGTCTGATTTGGAAAAAAATAAAAAAATAAAAGTTTGCTTTTTCTATCACTCATGTGGGACTCAGACTCTATATGTCAGTTTCTTCTTCTCTTAACACTATACTATCAGGGTGCTATAGCTTATTCTTGTGGTGACCGTGGAAAGATAATTCCCATAGCCTTAATGCAGGCTTAATTTACATTCTAACAACTCTTCCCCACTTTCATGCAAATTTCTCTATCCTGAGCCTTCCACCCAATTTTCATTCTTTATCTTGTGAGCATCAAGCATCATACTGCAGGGAAGCTTCAGCTCAATGCATAGTTATCCCTTTGCATTTTTCCCCTTAAAGAGAAATGAGTCCCTCCATGATTAGACTGAGCTGTCACTAAAGTCACTTGTCTTGCTTGCATTCTCCCTTGGACATACTCTATAACTTGCCTCCTAATATCAGATTACTTCATAGCAATTTTCCATTTAGTTAGAAGTTAGCATTGATGAAGCAAAGGCTTGATTTTGACTAAAATCCAGATACAAGAGTTGGCATGAAACAGAGCAAAGAAAATGAACTTTCTTGGGTGAGAGAGATCTCCCAATTCATATACAGCTAGAGATCCTTGAGGAAGTTGCTTAACCAAAGTCCATTTCTTCATCACTAATATTGATTATAACTTATCTTTCCTGAATGCTTCCTATTTCTCAAATTTCTATCCAAGTACTTTTATGTATTAATTAATTTCTCAGAATTCTACTACTAGCATCATTTTACAGATGCAGAGATTAAATGATTATACTAGTCTACAAAACAACAAAAAACTGTGAAGCAGCGCTAAGGTGATTTTGTACCCTGTGCAGTGCAGAAAATACACACTGACCATTCCTACTATAGTCAGAGTAGACTTCATATTAACAGGACAATTTTCTGCAAAATTGTTGTTCATAATTCTGCAAAAACAAATTCTGCAAAAAAGCTAGAGTATGATGACACTTATCTGATACAAGGAAGTAAAACATTTTTGAGAGAAGTATATCCTCTCAAATCCTCATACATTTGCAATATGGACATTCAGGTGTGGGACATAAATCCACAGAGAGATGCTCTCTACCACCATGTTAGAAATACATGAGATTCACAGCTTATTATAAAACAAAATAATGTATCAGATGCAAATTAAAAACATTTGTTGGCACACTTAGTCTTACATTTATTAACTTGGACCAGTGGTTACATAAACGCACATCAGCATTACTTAAGTATATTGGTACAGCTACAAGTGGAAGAAGGTGAAAAGTACTATAAATCAAGGAGAAGTGTTCTCGATTTGCAGTACATAAAAAAAAAAAAAAAAGAACAAGGAGAAGTGTTCTCATCAATGGGAATTCAGCCCTGACTACGGACCCAAAGGACAGAGTATCAGCTCCATATATTTTCCAGGGAAGTATCTTGGCCATAGTTAAATCTAGAACTGCAAGGGCTCCTTTACTCCTAGATGCCTTACCACAACTCACAAAATTTTATTTTAATGACTTCCACAGTATCTTTATTTATGGGATAGTGGCAATTGCCTACTCTTCTTTCAGATCTTAATTTCCAAAAAAGCCAGGTACACTTTAACACTGATTATAAACTTGATGGTCTACGAATGTCCTTTAAAATAACACTTCACTTGGGCGGCCTCCGCCCGTGGGGCGTGGACCCAAGGTCGTATGGCGGGGCCAGGAGTCCCCAGCCCACAAGGCCCCAGCGGCACCCACGGCTGGCAGCTCGCGTTGGCGAAGACCCGGCCCCTTGGCGCTGGCGGCCTGCGCTGCTGTAGATCGCCGGCCAGGCCTCATGCCGGCGCCCGTTTGCTGCTGCTGCTGCTGCTGCTGCTGCTGCTCAGGCTGCTCAGGCTGCCTGGAGGCCCACGCGATCACGCCTGGAAAGAAAACTGAGGCATAACTTGCTGCCTTGTCTGGAGTCCCATGTACTTAGGTGACAACTTATAGAAAGTTAAGTCTGCAACTTTATGGGTGACAACCTTTTCAACCAAAAAATAATTCAAAAATGGCAGGACTCTTTTTGGAATGTGAAGAAGAGCTGAAGAAAGTAAAAAGAGATGATGATGATGACGATGATGATGATGACGACGACGACAATGAGCCAGTCTTTGCTGGGGAGGTACCAGGTTCAAAACCAGCAATTTCAAATATTTTGAGTAGAGTTAACCCTGGCTTGTAGTCAAGGGAAATAAAGAATGGGGCACTCAGTCGAGGGCTGTATGACACACCCATCACAAGCCGTATCTAATAATTCTTCAGATTGACTGATTTGATCCAGGACATAGGATTATCACATTGCCAAGGGGCACCAGCACTTTCCATAGCAGGTATGACCTACTGCTTCTGAAGTAAACAGTGTTAATCAAAAAAAACCTAAACCCAGTGAAAATGTTTCTGTGACAAATTCTTCAACTTTAGTTAAATCTCCACCCCAGACACCCTCTCAGGTGATGCCATCAGTCTAAAAGTGGAACACTTTTTCCAAGAGCTTGTCCAAAGTGCAATACTCATTTCAATCTTTTGGATCCTCTGAAATGTCACATGCAGTACTCTTGTCCAGACATAATAAATAATTTTTTGGGACTGACTGAAACAGAATTTTCAAACACACTAAGTAAGTCTGTTGATTCAGAGAAAGGAAAATTGATCATGTTAGTTAATAACTTTTATTATGGAAAACATAAAGGAGAGGTCTAGGGAGAAGAGAAGACTCACCAAACCTATAAATGCTTCGGCTAAAAAAACAGTATTTGGCTCATGAACCACATGAAACACCGTTTGGAACTGGAAAAGCAAAACAGGGAGAGCTGGGCAAACCACACCGCCTGTCAGCACTGCTAACGCCAGTTTCCCACCCCGTCAGCTGCAGTGCCACACTGAGAGCTCTCACACCCCACATGAGTTCTCTACCATTTGCAAAATCTGTAAATTATCATTTTAAACAGAACATGTTCTTTTACAACATATGAAGGACAATCATAAACTGAGTGGAACGCCATATATCTGCCAGGTTTGTAATTATAGATCATCATCATTTTCTGATGTAGAAGCTCATTGCAAAAGATCTCATAAAGACACTAAGAACTTGCTGCATCCGTTTACAAAGTTATTAAAATTGCAACACCCTGTATGCATCATTATATGAAGCATCAGAAGAAAAAGAATACATCATTGTACAAAATGTAGGTTGCAGTTTCTGACATACGAGGAAAAACTGTATCATAAGACCCAGCATCATGGAACATTTGTAAAACCTAAACAACTAGAAAGATTACCTCCTGGAACAAAAGTTACTATTGGAGCCTCAGCAATGCTCCTTCAATTAGGATCTTCACCTAACAACTTCTATAAGTGCAAGCATTTCTACCATTCAGCTCTTACCTCCAAGGACAAAAAATTTAACTGCAAAAAATTCCACAAAATTAAACACAAGTAAACTCAGTATATCCAAATCCAATGGAAGTAAATTTAATGGAAATAAATGTAAATACAAATCAAAAATCTCTGATGTGCAAAAGAAGCAAAATACATTGTCTAATAGCAATAAAAAGAATAAAGTTAATATGGCATTGAAGAACTTCAGGTTTCATCAGGGTA
Organism: Dolichotis patagonum; assembly: GCA_004027295.1. Classification (NCBI taxonomy): domain Eukaryota; kingdom Metazoa; phylum Chordata; class Mammalia; order Rodentia; family Caviidae; genus Dolichotis; species Dolichotis patagonum. Next base: position 74,603 of record PVJX010002079.1, on the reverse strand, counting down.
TTCACAAGTGCATTGAGTGTTGTTTTGAAAAAAAAGATTTGCAAACCATTTTCCTACCTACAGCCACTATAGATTTTTTTTTAATTTTAAAGAGAGAAAAAAAAAACCTAAAAAGAAAAAAGGGTAGCAACAATACAGAATTCCAAAGGGAAAAAAGAAAAGAACAAAAAAACACTAAAAAATCACTACTTCATAAATTACATACTGTCATTTTGGAAATAGTTGTTCAAGTTACAAAATTAAAACATTCAAAGTACACATTCAAACAGTGAGACTTTTGACAGTTCTGCTCAACTATCTAACAAAAACAGTAATACGGTCACCTAAATTACACTCTTAAACATACATGCAGTTATATCCTTTAGAGCAATTTCTTTTCCTCTCTTTTTTACAATAGCAAATAAACATTTTGGGTTTTACTACTTGTACATTTCTTATTACTTTTTATACTAGAGACACAATGTGATATTTATAAATCTTATTTATTTCACTAATGAGGATAGTCTCAAGTTGTCGCCATTTATCTATGAAGGCCTCAAGATCATGCTTTTTCATATCTGAGTATTATTCCATTGTATAAAAATACCACATCATTTTCATCCACTCTGCGGTTGATGGGCATCTTGGTTGTTTCTAAGATTTAGCTATTACAAATTGTGCTGCTATGAACATGCATGCACATAAATCACTGTGAAATGACCTTTTCAGTTTTTCTGGGAAAATACCCAGGATGGAAATAGCTGGGTTGAATGGAGCTTCCAGTCCTAGTCTTCTAAGAATTCTCCATATTGATTTCCATAGTGTTTGCACCAGTCTGCACTCCCACCAACAGTGGAGCAGTGTTCCTTTTCCCCCTGCAACCTCACAAACATTTGTTATCAGTTGATTTCTTGATGGCAGCTGTTCTTTCAGCAGTGAGATGATATCTCAATGTTGTTTTAATTTGCACTTCTTGAATGACCAGTGATGGTGAACATTTTTTCATGTATTTATTTGCCATTTCTATATCTTCATCTGAGAACTGTGTGTTCATCTCAGATGCCCATTTTGGAGAGGGTTTTGAATTTGGGGAACTTAATGTTTTTCAATTCTTTATATGTTCTTGATATAAGTCCTTTGTCTCAGGGGTTGCTGGCTAAAATTCTTTCCCATTCTGTGGGATTTATTTTCACTCTGTTGTGATTTCTTTTGAAGTGCAGAAACATTTCAATAATATGAGATCCCAGTTGTTGATTCTCTGAAGCGTTTCCCGTGCAGTTTGTTCATGAATTCTATCCCTATCCCTATGTCTCCAAGAATTTTACCTACCTTATCTTCTAGATTTAGTGTTTCTCTTTTAATGTTTAGGTCTTTGATCCATTTAGACTTTAGATTTGTTCATGGTGGTAGGCATGGGTCTAGTTTCAGTCTTTGGCATGTGGCGAGCCAATTTTTCCAACACCATTTATTAAAGAGGCTATCCTTCTTCCAGTGAACATGTTTAGCCCCTTTGTCAAATATCAGGTGGCTGAGTGTCTTTGTAGTTGTGTTTACATTTTCTAATCTGTTCCATTGAACCTCAGGTCTATTTCTTTGCCAGTACCATGCTGATTTTATCACTGTGACTTTGTAGTACAGTTTCAAGTCAGGAATTGAGATGCCTCCTGTCTTGCCTTTATTGCCCAGAATTGCCATTGCTATTCTAGGTTTCTTCTGTTTCCAAATGAATTTTAGGAGTGTTTTCTCTAGATCTGTGAGGTTTGTCAATGGTATTTTGATTGGGATTGTATTAAATCTGTATAACAGTTTTGGGAGTATGGCCATTTTCACAATGTTGGTTCTTCCTAGCCAAGAGCAAGGAACATCTTTCCATTTTCTAGTATCCTCTTCAATCTCCTTTTTTAGTGTAGTATAATTTTCACCATATAGGTCTTTTACATCCTTAGTTAGGTTGATTCCTAAGTATTTCATTTTTTTAGATGTTATTGTGAAGGGTGATATTTCCATTATTTCTCTCTCATGAGTTCCTTGTTTGTGTACAGGAATGCTAATGATTTTGGAGCGTTCACTTTGTAGCCAGCTACACTGCTGAATTTGTTTATTACCTCTAGTAGTCATTTAATGGAGCTTTTTGGATCTTCTATATAGAGTATCATGTCTTCTGCAAATAGTGATAATTTAACTTCTATCTTTCCTATCTATATTCCTTTTATTTCTCTCTCTTGTCTGATTGCCCTGGCTAGTATTTCCAGAACTATATTGAATAGGAGTGGTGATAGTGGACATCCTTGTCTTGTTCCTGATTTTAAAGTGAAAGCTTTTAGTTTTTGTCCATTTAGTATAATATTGGCTATTGGTTTGTCACAGATGGCCTTTATAAGGTTGAGGTAGACACCGTGTATTCCGAGTTTCTGAAAGGTTTTTAACATGAATATGTGTTGGACTTTATCCAAAGCTTTTTCTGTATCTATTGAGATGGCCTTGTGGTTTTTGTTTTTTCCTCTGTTGATGTGGTGTATCACCTTTATTGATTTGCATATGTTGAACCATCCCTGCATTTCTGGAATAAACCCCACTTGGTCATGATGTATAATCTTCTTAATGGTTTATTGCATTCTGTTTTCCAATATTTTATTGAGAATCTTTGCATCAATGTTCATTAGTTAGATTGGCCTATAGTTCTCCAATTTGGTTGAGTTTTTCTTTGGTTATGGTATGAGAGTAATACTTGCCTCCAGGAATGATTTAGGGAGGATTGCTATCTTTTCCATTTCATTGAAGAGTTTAAGGAGTATTGGCATCAAATCTTCTCTAAATTTCTTGTAGAATTCAGCTGTGAATCTGTCATGACCTGGGCTTTTCTTTGTTGGTAAGTTTTTTTATTACATTTTCAATTTCAATAGCTGATTTTGGGTTATTCAAAGTTGCTATATCTTCTTGGTTAAGCTTTGGTAGTTCATATGTTTCTAGAAATCTGTCCATTTCCTCTGTGTTTTCCACTCTATGTGAATAGAGATTTTCAAAGTAGGTATTAATGATCTTTTGAATTTCCATGGTGTCTGTAGTAATTTCCCCCCTTTCAGTACTCATTGCATGAATTTGGGTTTTTTCTTTCTTTTTCTTTATAAGGTTAGCTAGAGGTTTGTCAATTTTTTTTATTCTCTCAAAAAAAACAAAATTTTGATTCATTAATTCTTTGTGTTGTTTTTTAGTTTCAGTTGCATTGAGTTCTGCTCTAATCTTTATAAATAATTTCCTCTCTTCTACAAGATTTAGGTTTTACTTGCTCTTCTTTTCCTAGAAGCTTGAGACAAAGCATTAGGTTGTCTATTTTTGCTCATTCTGTTTTCTTGATATGACTGTTTATTGCTATATATTTCCTTCTTAAGACAACTTTCATTGTATCCCACAGATTACAATAGGTTGTTTCCACATTTTCATTAAATTTTAGGTATTGCTTTATTTTTTCCTTAATTTCATCTGTAGCCCATTGGTTGTTTAAAAGTTTGTTGTTTAATTTCCATATACGCATGCAGGTTTTGCAATTTCTTTTGCTGTTAATTTCCAATTTCAGTGCACTATGGTCAGATATTATGCATGGGATAATTTCAACACCCTTGCATTAACTTAAGAATGTTTTATGGGATAATATATGGTCTGTTTTGGAGAATGTCCCATGTGCAGCTGAGAAGAATGTGTATTCTGATGTGGTGGGGTGGAACACTCTGTAAACATCTACTAAGTCCAGTTGCTCATAGGTATAATTCAGTTCTATTATGTTTGCTGACTTTTTATCTAGTTGATCTATCTCTTTGTGACAGTAGGCTGTTAAGGTCCCCTGTAATAATTGTGTTCTTGTGTATTTGGTTTTTCATGTCCGTTAGTATCTGTGTTATATAATTGGGTGCTCCTGTGTTTGGTGCATATATATTTATAATTGTTAGTTCTTCCTCTTGAATTTTTCTGCTTACAAGTATGTAGTGACCTTCTTTGTCTCTTTTAATCATTTTAGGTTTGAAATTCACATTGTGTGGAAATATAATAGTTACCCCCGCTTTTTTCTGGGTTCTTGTTGCATGGAATACTGTTTTCCATCATTTGACTTTTAATCTATGAGTTTGCTTTTGGGTCAGATGTGTTTCTTGTATACAGCATATTGTGGAATCATGTTTCTTGAACCATTCTGTCAACCTATTTCATTTGATAGTTGAATTGAGGCCTTTTACATTTATGGATATCACTGGTATGTACTGGCTCAACTTTGCCATGTTATGTTCCAATAGTTTGCTTTCTGCTTTTCCCCATTATTTAATTGCTTGTCCTGCCTGGTGGTTTCTTGCTGTTTTTCTGGGGATTGTAGTCATTTTTATCTCTGTCTAGTATGTCTTTCAATGCTCTTTCTAGGGTTGGTTTGGTGAATGTGAATTTCTTCAGTTGTTCTTTGTTATGGAAGTATCTTGTTTCTCCATCAAATTTGAATGAAAGTTTTGCTGGGTACATCAATATGGATTGAAAATTGTTTTCTTTTAGTGCTTGAAATACTTCACTCCAAGCTCATCTTACCTTGAAGGTTTGCACTGAGAAGTCTGTCATGATTCTAATAGGCTTTCCTTGATAGGTAAGTTGTGTCTTTTCTCTAACAGCTTTTAGTATTGTTTTTGTGCTGTATGTTTGAGATCTTAACTATTATATGTCTGGTTGTAGATTTATGCTGGTTATGACTATTTGGTGTTATATATGCCTCACTTATTTGTATATCAGATATTTCCCCATGTTTCAGAAATTTTCTGCCATTACTTTGGTGAACAGCTTAGTTATATCCTTTGCTTTGCCTCCAGCCTCCTCACTGATGCCTATTAGTCTAACACTGTTTCTCCTGTCATATCTTTAAGCTGCTGGATTGTCATTTCATGATGCTTTGTTGTTTTTATAAGTTCTACCCTTTCAAGATCTCTATCTGCAATCCTGTCCTCAAGGTCCGAAATTCTATCCTCAGCTTCATTTAAATGGCTTTGTAGGCTTTCAATACAATTTTTTGTTCCTTGCATATCTCTTTGAATTTGTTTTGTGGATTCTGTCTGTTTTCTGCATTGTTCATTCAAAGTTTCAATCAATTTCCCATGCTCCTGTATTATTTTTTCTGTTTCTTCTCTAGCTATGTTGAGCAACTCATTTACTAAGGTTGTTACTTTTGTCTTTACATAACATATTATTTCTAATTTGTGTTCTTCTATAGCCTCATGGATTTGTTTCTTTACTTCATTTACTATCTTTTCAGAGATTTCTGGTGTATGACTTTTACAGTCCTCTATTTCATTATTGCCTATACTTGCTCCTGATAGACTAGATGTTTGAGATTGCATTTTGCCTTTTTGTTTAGTCATTTTCACCTTTTGGGTAAATATCTGGTCTTTCTATCCTAACAGTCACAACTGTCTGTATTGTGAGTTTTAGCATTCTACTACTGTGTGGTTGATGTTTGTCAAATTGCTTGGTACCACAATGAACAGGAGATCCAGTCTCCTGAATTCCTCTTATAGGGCCTGTTGGATGAGTTCTATATTCTTTCTCGGCTAACTAGCCTAGAAGTATTGATGTAGGGCAAGTCTTAATTCTTGCTGTTATTATATTTTCAGGTTGTTGCAGGTCACCTAATCTCCCTGGCTATAGTGTTTGTGTCAGCTGAGGCCCTACTGTGTCACTGTCTCATAAGTTCTTTTAATTTTCTCTAAGTTGGGGACGGCATTATTGGTGCATTCCTCAACCTGTCTGATGTTCTCTGTGTGGGGAAGAGGGTTGGTTACCCACTCTCTTGCCAGGTTAGCTAAGGTCTTACAATTAGAGGGAGTTTCACTTCTGCTCCTACTTACCCACTGCAAGCCTCTATTTTAGGGGGCAAACTCACCATACTGACTGGAGCCTGACAAGTTCTTCTGTTTGGGTGAGGGGTTCCTGAGTCTCTCATCGAGCCAGCATGGTGGTCCAGTGTAGTCCAAGGTTCCGATACTCCCGGTGGAAGGGCGGGCCCAGCAATGGTGATTCCAGGCAGCTCAGGACTGTGGCCGGCTTCCACAATGTTCCCGGTGGAAGGGCATGCTTACCAGCTGGTCCCGTTGGAAGGGTGGGCCCAGCAGCCGCAGGCCCAGGCAGCTGAGGCCTTTTGCTGGCTTCTGCCTCACTATAGTTTTTGCAGATACAACATTAGCTGTAGCAAAGCCTATGCAAATCATATGATGAGCTTTTCATAGTAACCATCCTAGTAAAAGGTTTTTATATTTAAGAAACATTCAGAAGATCTCAGGGGCATTACTCTAGTGTGCCTTAATTGTGAATTCCTAATTGATGTTTCTGGCTTAGATAATATGGCCACACACTTAAGTCAACATGAAACTCACATTTGCCACCTTGTAACAGAGAAAGTCTCTCATTATGAATTTGAACATGTTCCTATCAGTGTTTTTAAAAATTCTACTCTTGTGAAGACAATGCATTGCTGGTGATTAAGGTGGTGTATTAGCTTGCATTGCTGTAACCAAATATCTAAGGGAAACAACTTTAAAGAAGAAAGGTCTGTATTGGATCACTGTTTTGGAGGTTTCAATCCATGGCCATCTCATTCCATTGCTGTAAAGCTGACATGAGACAGAACATCATGGTAAAAGTAGAAGCTGGAGTAAAACTGCTCATCTCATGTAGCCAAGAAGCAGAAGGCAAAGGAAAAAGCTTTCTGGGGACTAAGGACACAATATCATTTGCATGATCAAGGTCTCATGACCTATTCCTTTAGGCATCACCTCTAAGTACCTCCCAATAGCGCCATAAAATTATAGTCTCATTAATTGGTTAATCAGCTGCTGAAATTAGCCATCTCATGGTCCAAAACCTTCTGCAAACCCCACGTCTGAGTACATGAGACTTGTAGGGAATATTTTAAATCTAAGCTATAATAGGTAGCCATAGGAGCATCTGCTGGAAGCATTTTACTTATCTAGAAAAGATGTGAGGATATATTTGCCTGAATTACAGAGAGAGGAGATGGAGGGATGTCAATGGATACAACTGGTCAGCACTTTATGGTTAGTTAAGAATCTATACTGGATATTTTGTACTCTGAGTAATTATTTTGAAAACAATACATTGTGCATTAACTGTTACTATTCACTTGTTTTTTTGTTATGAAAGTTTGTCATATTATTTCAAAAAGTCATAGAAAACCTCTTCAAATGTTACTGGATATTTTTGGTACCTTATTTTGCCCTCTCTATGGACAGCTATCATTCTCTGCAGCTGCCTCAAAGGTCAATGCTAATTGTTCACTTCAGTCATCAACAGGAAATTCTTCCCAGTAAGGAAGAAGCTGCAGTGTTCACAAAGTTATGTCCTCTAAATTTTCACTCTTAGGAAAGACAGAAACCTAACCAATGGGAAGAAAAAACCGACTTCCTTGCCCCACAATAAAGCCAGCTTTGTGCACAGTTTACATTCTAGAATTCCCTGTATAGCCATGCTACAGCGAGTTTCACTTAGTTCTTTCCCTCAGACTTCTCCTGCCTTCCTCACTCCATTTCTTCTGAGAGAATTCAACAAATGAATCACTTGAATATCACTAAATCGATATCAAAATTATACATCACTTGAGAATCCTTGTATGAAGCTACTTGTAGGGAGCCCAACCTAAGAGACAATTTAATTTTGAACATGTTGCTTCCAATATGATGATGAGGCATCCATGTGGTGATATTAAGTAGGCAGGATGATACATGACTGAACCCCAGATGGGATGTTTGGGCATCAGTAGAGCAGGAATGGTATCCACAGCCAGAGGAATGGTTGGAATCCCTGAGAGTTGTAATCAGACAAGAGGGTATAGGAGAGAGCTCTGATTTTTCCTGATGTGTAGAATGAGGACATGGTTCCCTGATGAGTTTATAGCTAAATATGACTTGAGAGGTGAACCCTGGATGAGGCAGGTGGGTCACTGAAAGTGTGGCCCGGAAGCATCAATCTCCTTCCCACCTCCTTTGATTATTCTCTGCTTCCTGCTGCCATGCCATGAGCTCATTCTCCTTTTTGCCATACCATGCCATCACTGGAGCCAGTGTACTGTGGATTGAAACTTCTGGAAACCACGAGCTAAAATGAACCTTTTCATTCTTACAGTTGTTAGGTATTGAGAAAGTTAGGTTTTTCTTCTTTCATTCTTACAGTTGTTAGGTATTGAGTGTGTTAAGTATTGAGAAAGTAACTATGATAGAGTTTGAAGATAAGAATTAAGCAAAACAGTGTGAATGTTGAAAGTATGGTAAAGAGAGTATTGGAATCTGAAGTAATATACTGTCTTTATATTGGGTTTTGAGGTTATCATAGGGTTCTACTAAATTAAGCTTTATAAACTACTGTACTCTCTGATGACCAGTGATTGTCTCAGTATACAACACGGAGAAAGTTCAAGCAATGTGATTTTCTTTAAAGAATCTTTCAATCACTGATACCTGCAAATGGATGCATTTAGAGTCTTTGTAATTCTAGGTAAGATTATTTCATGTTAACTGCACAATTAACTCATGTCATCAATGAAGCTTTTTTCATTTGAATTAAGTCCCTAGTCCCTATAAAATGAGAATTTTCCTCATTTACTGAAGTCTTCTAATTACTAAGTTGAATTAGTAGTGCACTAAACTTTTATTTCCAGAAAAATGAGTTCAAGTCAAGGTCATCCATGCAAATGAATTGAGTGATCTCAAAGTAGCATTTAAGGATGTCAGAAAATCCTATCATATTGCTTGGAAAAAATGGTAAAAATATAGATGTTATGTATTTATTTAAGTAGAGATTTCTGAAAATGACAGTACTTTTGTTTAAATCTACAGCACCCCATAAGTAACTTATCAGAGAGTAAAGTTCTTAAAATGCTAGAGAATCTCATGGCAAACAAGCAATAAGCAAAGGTATAATATTAATACGAGAGAGCCTCCAAGTTAGGCACACTACAGGCATTAAATATGTAATTTGAAATTCATACCAGGTATAAAGGAAATATTTCTAATGAAATTCAGAGCTCTCAATTCTCTCTTAATCTTCCCTGCAATGCTTTGAGTGAGATGGCATTTTTTTTTCAACTGAAGTGGTGCATGTTATCAAATAAGCCAAGTTTTTGCTTGAAAACACAGGGCCAATACATGAAAGGTTAGTATCTTAATTTATTTCTTTCTGATTCTGAAAGGCTCATACTTTGCTCTCCACCAATAAAAATTATGAAGACCCAGTTTATTACCAGAGATGTTTCAAGTCTCTTTAGGATTCTCACAAAGAGCTCCACAAGAAAACTTTCAGTAGAGAAATTATGGCTGCAAACATAAGCAAAGATTGCCTTTCTGGTGGGGCCTCACCCATGTGCCTGCACTTGTCTTTATCTCTATAATAGACAAATGGCATTTTGTTTTGTTTTTAAGTTCAGTTTGCTTAGATTTATATTTTTCCAAGGAATTTACAAAAGGGTGTTGTTAGTACCTGGAAATATAAACAGGTGCAATTTCAAAGGTAAGATGTAAAATACTAAAATCATAGGCTATTTTGGTTGTGTCATGGCAGAGGTTAAATATGGCTAGTGGGTGAGTATCAGCACTTAACCTTTCTGTGTCTGTTTGTGTCAATCTTTTATGTAAGGGTGTGGCAACTGAAGCACCAAGCAATGGAATTCTGATCACCAGAAATTAATACTCATAATTGTAATGGATAGTCTAATAGGAGTAGAAAGTGTATTTGAAGATCATGTTACAGAAAAGAGATAGTGTTCTCATCGAGATAGAAGAGGATGAACATTTGAATGGGGCTCAGCCCTCAGGTTTAAATTGTTGAAGGCTATTTAGAAGTCTGGGAAAGTGGTCCAGTTGATTCTAGAACCTCCTCACTAATATCTGTCCTATTAAGTATACAGTGAGTTGCAACTCTTAGGTGCTTGGGTTATTTTTTGCTGTAGACTCAAGCTATAAATAAAATAAATGCTGCATCATTCTTTTGCCTTATTTTTAAAAGTAAGTTTATCATTTCACTATAAAAGGTCCATAACAAGGATTCTTGGACTAAGGTGGCAGAGGACAAACAGGTAGCATTCCCTAATACTGGAATATTCACAAATATTGAGTGCAATAGTAATTTTTCCAAGGAAATTATTAGGGAAGGCAGCACTTAAGAAATCCAGTTGCTAATTTCTTGGGAATAACTTAATTAAAATAAGTTTAGAGTCTGCTTCTCCCCTTAATTAGCAGTTCTTAAAAATGTACAAGACTGGATTACTGAGATAGCCAGGCCATTGCCATTCCCACCCCCTTGTTTGAGGATATAAAGAAATATTTAGATTAGAGGTGTTCTGGGAAAATTGGATTCCCTACAGGTTAGCAAAAGAAGTGGTTCAGATCAAGCCAGATTTGGCTGTTAATGTTAAAGTGAACACAACTATATTTAGAAAGTGAAACATTTGATACAACTCTTACTATAAAAGTCCACTAAAATCCCCTTCACCCAATCTTATCACAAAGTTGTCCAAGATAACCTAAATTAATTACCTTCTGTATTCGACTATAACTTCCTATTACTACTATCAGGCAACATCTGCCACCTACGATAAATCTATTCAGGTGCTAGTTTGACCTAAAGGCTTTGTTCCACCCACCTATGCAACTGAGAAAATATATCTTATAAAAGTGAATTCATTGTATTTTCAAAGTATGCTAACTGTAGAGAGCTGGATATTGGTCCCCAAATATATGTTCATATCTTAACATTTGGAAGATGTGAATATGACTTTATTTAGAAGTATTTGAAAATGTAATTAATTTAAGGTTTCAAAGTTAATATCATACCAGATCTCCTGGGTACACCTTAAATCTAGTGACAATTATCTTTGTCACAATCAAAATGGCAGATGAGAAATCAAAGCCCTGTGAAAACCAAGGACAAAGGTCAGAGTTCTGTAGCATTAAGTCAAGGCATGTATACAATCACCAGAAACTGTGAGAATAAAAAAAAGAAAAAAAAAGATTATCTGCTGAAACCTTTGAGAGAGAGTACAGCTCTGCCAGCATCTTGATTTCAAGCTTCTGGTCTCCAGAAGTATGAGAGAATAAGGTTTTTAGTTATGTGAACCACTAAATTTTGGATAATTTGCCACAGCATTCATAGGAAATGAATATAAGTTACAGTATTTAAACTATGCAGTAACTACTATACAAGCAGCAGCTCACGATAGATCTCACACTATCTCAGAGAAGTTATTGCATGAATAACATCTTTTCAGCGTGGGCCCAGAGCTAGATTACAGTCTTAGAGAACCAGACAAGATGGGCAACACTATCTCAATTTTACAGATAATGAAACTGGGTTCAAAAACATTAAGGATGTTTTCCTGAAGAGCACTGCACATAAATAAGAAAGTAGGGATTTGTGTTCAAGTGTATTTAACCTCAAGACCTCTACTATTTCTAATATACTACTCAGCTGTTTTTACATGAGTTCACTTATTTTAGACTATTTTGAAAACTCTGTAAAGTGGTGGCATAGCCTAATACCAAATACTGACTGCCAGAGATGTTTGTTAAAAAGTGCTATAATTGTCATCTTTCTGTTTTAAAATATTCCTTCTTAGAAAAAGAATCAAGCTTATGTCTCCTTTTGCTTAATAGGGTCAGAAAGATTTTTAGAAAGCCAAAAATTACTCGTGAGACTTACAGGTCTGTTTTAAGTAATTACCCAAAAAGCATATTTGTTGAAGGTGAACGAAGATCATAATCTGTTAGGATAATTATGGCAAAGTCTTTTGCCATAATTTTGATGTGCTTGGGGGTGGAGTGCACATTTATCAAGGTAAAAAGAAAGTCAATCATAGCATGAGGTACTATGCCCCCTGAAAACTTCTTGAAATGATAACTTCAGGAAAATAAAATCATTTTGTAACCACTATCTAAAAATCTTTCCTAAATTGCTAATGCATTCTTATTTCTTTCTTCAAACAAAGTGAACAAACTGCTGATATTGTGAACATTTGTTACTGTCATAGGAAAGGTAAACTATTTTCATAAATATGTAAATATCTCCTGCTTGGCTTCTCTAATACTTTCAACAGCTCTGCAGCATTGTATGTCTATTTCAAATGTAATGATACCAAGAAAGAAGAGCAAGCACAGAGCATGCATCTAGGAATTGTCTCTGCACAGAAAATCTAGCAATTAGAACAGAGATAGGTAAGCAGGCCTGGGATAGTCAGCAGTACCAAAATAACATGCTTAATGTGACCTTCCTCTGGACCTGAGGATGTTAATAAGTCACAGTGTTTTATCACTGAAAAGATACTTGTGAGCACCTAAGATGTGACAGAAGCTCCATCTGACTCCTTCTTCACACAGATACAGTTTCCACTGTCACCATCTAGTGCAGAGATATATTCCCTGGTTAACAAAACTGAATGTAAAAGTGTATTATACATTATTATAAAAACATTACTGTTACTAAATATTAAAATGCTGTGGCTGTTTTTACAACCAGGTCATGTACAAAAATCAGTGATAACAAGAAAGTCAGGGAAGACATAGAGAAGGAAATAATTTTATAAGGGCAGGGATACTTAAACTTATTATCAAACACAAATAATGACTTTTGGAAATGGGCTGAGTTGAAGGTTTTAAGACATTTTAAAGACAATGACTAAGCATTGCAAAGGCGCAAAAACAGTTACCAGTGTTCCTAGGAGGGCTATAAAATCTCTTGGCCTCCAAGTATTTTCCCTTTGGGTGGTCTCCCTTCTATTAAACACCACCCTGTGCCTCAAAACCTTCCTTGAGCTAGAATGCCAAGCCTCTGAGGCTTTATGTGCCTGAATATAATAATAATCACATTTCTCCAGTTCTGCATAAAAGACCGAGACCCCCCAAGAGGACAGGCTAGCGTGCAGTCAGGGAGTATCAGATTTCATAAAATATTCCCAATCAAAAAATTTCTGAAGCAAACCTACTGAAATCAAAAGGTTTGGAAACACCCATTTTGAGAGGAGTATCAGTCAGTAGCTTCCTACTCATTTCCACACACCGAATGTTTGCCTTGAGTCCACGTAAACCTGAACCATCACTTCCTATACCTGAATTTGGATTTGGAGGAAGAGTGGGACAGGACCTGAGACTTCCCAAGCGAGACCTGTGTTACTGTGTCTTTCCCAATCTCATTTTCCACTGGTGAACTCTGTAAGTGTTTAAAAGGTCTTTTTCATGTAGGAATTACTGAGTAGCTCACCCTAAAGCAGAACTTCATGGGTTATAGTGAAGCTGAATATATAGAGAGGGAAAACATCTCAGTGTGACAGAGATTGAAATGGGTAATCAATGATGCACCATTCTGAAAGATCTTCATCAAAATGTGCCACATGGGATCTTAGAGGATGTTTGTAATATTTCTCAGGTATTTCGTGGGTCTTCATAAACAAGCAGATCTCTAAGTTTCTGGCCTCCATTGCTAATTTTTTTTTTTTTGTACCAGGAATTGAGTTTAGGACCTTGCTCTTGCTAGATACATGCTTATGCCACTAAGCTACAGTCTCAGTCCTAAATTTTTTTCATATTTATCTAGTATTTATATTGAGCTTACGTACAATATTTCATTTGAAGAAATGTTTTCACTACTTCAAATAATTGAAAATCATTCACCTATGGCATAAATTTTAATAGATCAACAGGCATCAGAGTTACCCAAATGAACTAAAATAGAGATTGCTAGCCCTACCCCAAGATTCAGTAGGTAGGGGATAGGACTCTACAATTTTCATTTCAGACAAGTTCCAAATGATACCGAAGCTACTGGTTTGCTGGTTGCACTTTGAGAATCAAAGATCTAGATGATTATATTAAAGAGGAAAATAATACTGGCACTGGAAGAACAGCCTTTGATTCTAGCCCTACTGGATTCACTCAGTAATAAAAATATTAAGAAAATGTATTTCCCTATCTGGGTTTCAAATTCTACAACTTGTAAAATTTGTGAGAGTTAATAGGCATTTTTTTTTTCAAATACTTACGATAGACAACTGATTCTGACTGGTTTTAACATAAAATGAAATTTGTTTGTGAATTAGGAAAATCTACAGGTAGGAATTAACTTTATGTGTGACGGATCCTAGTAAGCAAACAATACCATAGGATTCCATATGCTTTTCTCCTCTCATTTGTTTTTCACTGTTAGGCAGTCTCTCTCTTCCTTATGATTCCAACACCAGGAATGTAAGATATATATTCTGTCAGTGCAGCAACATTAGATGGTATCTGTTTCTTAATACTTCCAGCCCAAAAACCAAGGTTAGTTCTCCTTTCCTGGAGGAGGTTTTATTAACTCAATGGGCCAAGCCAGGAGCATATGCAAATGCATGTAATTTAAAAGTTAAAGTAAACAATGCTCAGACCACCAGGACTCACAGTTAGGCACAGGTGACTCCACAAAGTTACACCAAGTTGCTATTCAAAAAAAGGGAAATGGATAAGAATGTAACTCAGAATAAGTCAGATTAATGCTTCTGGACATCTTTTTAGCCCTTGATCCAGCAGCTGAGATTTTACAAAACTTTCTTTAAAGGAATTGTGCTTGGAATCTCATTGGAAGTTTTTTTTTTTTTCTCTTTTGAAAAATGAAATTATGCTGGCCATTTTGTATACTTTATTTCCCTAAGAGCATGATTCCCTGGATGAGATCAGAGCAAGCACTGCTGAAGGAACAGGGATTTTTGAGTCTATCAGACCTGACTTTGAGTCCCAGTAAAACTACTGACTATTTGAGTGACCTTGAGCACATAAGGACCCCTCCTGTCCTTTCAGTTTCTGTGGAAAAGGGATATTCACACTTCTCTTCAACGACGGTGATGAGGGTCATCAAATTAGGTGATGTCTGTAAAAACCTGGCCTAAATAATGACTCACTAGCTGGGAAATATTACTAGCACAGTCAGTGGGATACAATTGTCAAAATTAGCCCTTGCCAACACGAAGCTGGGGGTAATTTTAGTCTATGAACATCCAGACCCAGTAGCCATTTAAATGAAGTCACAAATTCCGTGGACTCAGATTTGTTTTTTTCTGCCACTAACTCACAGTGAGTCCTAACACCCTTTAGTAAGGGCATTCTTGAAGTTTATAGAATAAGGTAGAAAGTAGCCTGAGTGAAAAGAACATTAAAAAACAAGGAAAACAAAGAGAACCTGGAATCAGTGGGAAACTTCATTTTCTTTAATTAGCATATTTAAGCGAAGCTTAGAAGCTGCTCCTTCCCTGAAACATTGCATTTTATTAAAAGCTGTTTAGAGCTCATAACCGTTCTGCTGATTTTCTCAAAACATGTTCTCCTTATAGGCCAGTGCTAAACTGTGCATATGAAATGAGCTCAGCTTAATGTTCTGTTAAAAGAATTTGGTCTCCAGAGCTGTCTCTCTTCTTAATAATATGTAATCATACTCTATCTATTTAGTTTCTTTTAACTTGCCCCATGCAGGCAATGAATCCAGTTTAATTAAATGTGCCTTTAAATAGTCGAACAGCACTCATTTGCACCTACCAAACCTCCCTTTTATCCTATTAAGACCCCCTCAAGATATGAAAACTCAATAAAGAGGCCATGTAAGATGTGTGTCTGATAATACAAAGGAAGTCTCACATTTGCTCTGTCATTTAGTAAACCTGCATTAGGTTTTGAACACATTGTCACAGCTTATTGGAGCTGATGTTGGGCTCCATTGGATTCTTGATCAATCCTCATAAATCTCTCATTTGGAGATGAGACTCTGGCTTGTCACATGCAGTGCCAGAGTGAGGTCCACTGAGACACTGGACAGCTGCTGATGAGAGCTCTCAGAGGGCCTTTGAAGAGGGCATGGCTTGTGCTGTGGTAATAGGACCTGGGGACCCCGGGGGATGGAGCCTAAATGTTCCCTGTTACAAGATTTGGTAAGAGGCTTAGAAACTCATCCTGAAAGCTAACAGCAGAGAGCTAGGTGATATTGCTAGCTTTGTAGGGATGATCATTCTAATCATCAACATGATTAAGGAATGAACTCTGCTCTACTTAGTCCTTCATGTGATTAGCTCACTACTCGTATTTCTTCAGTGACAGCCAAATGCTAGCCTTTATTATGGACCTTGAAACATAGGCACTGCTCTTGAGGCTCATATTCTAGTTGCAGGAAATAATGAATAAATAATAACGAGCAGATTGAATAAATGTATGATGTCAGGTGATGAAAGAAAATAAGTCCAGTTAAAGGAGAAAAGAACTAATGATGGACTGTGGAGTTGTGGGGATATAGTAGACACAATGTCTGGAATCTCTTTTGTTCATTGCTATTTTACAGAGTCAGACTTGATATACTCTCATTGCTTATGTTCTCTGTACTAAACTCAATGCTGATGGATTCCAAATTCAAATTCATACATGCGAAACTAAATTTAATTTGTCACTTTATCGTTTAACTTAGTTGACTAAGTGGATTTGGAGAATTCATGTCTTTTTCTCCACAGGATCCAAAGGGAATTTTTCCCAATTATTCTCCCAGGTATGTGTAAGTGGCATATTATATTGTTCTCCATGAGGTCTAGTGTATGTAAGCTTTGCCCACTAAATTATAACACTGGTGAGTAGGTATTTAATTGCCTTTCAAAAGAAATTCTTGTGTATAGAGTAATAAACTTCTAAAATGCAATGTTATTTTAAAAATTTATATTTTGGTACTTTTTCAAAATTTCAAAAAATAGTATATATATATGTATATCATCCCAACAACCTTATGTCTGCCCTCTCTCTATGTAGTGAAAAAGATCTGCACTGTCTAGTTCTGTGGTCTTAGTTACATTTATTCATTTAACAAATACGATTTCAGTGTCAGGGTTGATCTCCTTAGAAATAAATTTGCTCATTTAAGATATAAGGACATTAAAAAAAAAAAGAGCAAGGCAACAAGATATAAGGACATTATTCATTATGCATAACAAATGTGAAAATAATATGGCAAAATAGGCTAAATAATACTTCAATGCACATAATAGGTGCTCAAAACGTTAGAGCTGTTAATGGGCACAGGTATTGTCGGAAAATGAGTGAAAAGGAAAATATATTCCATGCAAAAGCAATGGTTAAAGACCAGATCATGATGGACTACATAACCTAATTGTGATTAAGGTCACTTGAAATGTTTAAGCAACCACACGATATAGGTGTGTAACCACACAAAAGACTAGAAAACACAACAAAGGAGGCAAAAGTAGATTCGGGAAGACTATTCAGAGAACTGTTGCAGTGGTCCAGGGAGGGAATAGTGGTGGCTAAAGTGTGAAAATGCAGATGAAGAAAAGGCAGAAGACACCAGGTATGCTTTAACAATAGATAGACAGAATTAGGGATAACTTGGGTGTAGGAAATGAAGAAAAGGTAAGAGCCTTCCAGTTTTTCAAATAAAGCAACGTGTCAATTTTCTGAGGGAGGCATTACTCAAAGACAAGTATATAGAGCATTCAGTTTGCGCATATCTTAATTAGAATCTCAAGGAAAACACAGGCCACACCTCAGGAGAAAATGCTGGTTGACAAGATAAGTATGGTATGTTTAGTAACAGATAGTATTTTAAGTGATGGAAGAAGAAGGGATCACCCAGAAAGAAAGTGAAGTATGAGAAAACAAGAGTGCTTGGGTTAGGCTTCTGAAATGTATCAAAATGGTGAGACTGAAGACCAGCTGGTGATACAGATGAAATTCACAGATACTAGGAGAGAATTGTTCAAGAAGGTAATTACTGTATCTATGTTGTCAAAAACTAGCTGAAAGGTAGTTATTTGACCCAGCTGTTTCTCTTTTAGGTATCTTCCTTACAGAGTTGAAGACATCATATTACAGTGCTACATGCATACCCATGTTTATAGCAGCAAAATTCACAATAGCTAAATCTTAGAAATAGCCTATATGCCCATCAACAGATGGGTGAATAAAAAAGTATGGCATATATTCATAATATAGTATTACTCTACCATAAAAAGGGTAAACGAGTCATTCATAGGAAAACAGATGCATTTTGAGTCAGCAATATTAAGTGAAATAAATCAGACCCAATGATTTCTCTTATATGAGACACAAAATGTAGGTAAAGAGCAAATTTAAAGATAGCAAAAAATAAGGAGATAGATATTTTGCAAAAAGGAAGAGGACCAAGAGAGGAAGGAAGGGAGTGGATGGTAAGAGGATGTAAACAGTACCAATGCGTGCTATGTATGTGCACCAACTTTCCACAAGGAGTATAATCATTATTTACATCAAGGATGCTGGAGCTGAGTGGCAAATTTAAGACAATGCCTTAAGTTATTTCTGTTTAAAGGAGAGACATACAGTGTAAACAAATAAGCAATATGTTAGGTAGAAAAATAAGGCAGCATTAAGGGAGACAGGGGTTATCAAGCTGAGGGTTGTTTTATAAGAAAAGGGAGTTGGTAACCCGGGAAATCCTCTCTTATAAGGTCATGTTGGAAAGCACACCTATAGGAGGAAAGAGACAGGAGAAAGGGGAGACAGAGAGAGAGAGAGAGAGAGAGAGAGAGAAGAGAAATGAAGGCAAATGACATTAATCCCTGAAAAGCTTTTCCTCTAAGGTTCAAAACAGTGTAGGAGAGTTCCCCACAGAAGCTGCTGCAGAGAGGGACAGACACAGTGGGAACAATCCCAGGGCTATTGCAGTAGTTTCCCAGATAGGGATGATACCAGTCTGTATCAGGCAGTAATATGTGACATAGTGAGAAAGGGTGAAATTCTAGAAATCTGTTAGAGCTAAAGCTAATTTAATTTACTAATAAATTTGCCAAGTAAAGAAGAAAAGTCAAGGATGATGTGATTCAGCGAGCTGATTATGAAGGAGTATTTAACACTCTGGGGTGGGATAGGGAGCTAGGTGGGTGATTCAAGAATGTGCGTGCCTGCAAAGTAGAAGTCTATAGAGTTACTATAACAAAAGACAAAACAAAGACTGTGTGACTTACATAACAGAATTTTCTCCCCTCACTGTTTTGGAGTCTTCAGGTCCATTATCAAACTGCCAAAAGGTAGTTCTCATGAGAGGTCCTGTTTACCAGATAGCTGTACTTTTGCTACCTCTTTGCCGGGTCATCCTTCCATGCATGCACACCTCTGGTGTCTGCAGTCAATCTTCTCTCTTCATTCGGACACCAGCAGCGCATTAGTGTATGGCTTCATGGCTTCATTTTAGCTTAATTATCTTTGAAAATGCTCTGTCCCCAAATAGTCACATTTTAAGATACTAGAGGTTGGGATTTCAAGGAATTTGGGGGGAAGCTATAGAGTACATATTATTATTATCTCAACAGCAGTGGAATAATATGACCAACATGAAAAGTAAGCTAGTAACCCTCTACTTAGAGCGAAATATTATCTAAAATCCCCATTTGTAGTGATCACTGCGGCAGTCAAGAGAGACTGCCTTGCTCCAGGCCTTTGGATTGCTCCTGTGTTAGTTAAAGGAAGTAATAGACTGAAGAGAGGAAATTTTAGAAATATAAGCAGGTTTATATGGAGACCATGTTTTTTTTTGTTTGATTGATTTTTTTTTTGTAACTGGGTTCTAGAAATTGAGTTTTATAAAGTTTGACCTTTTCATCTTTACTGAACATAACTTTATAAACAAAGAGGAGGGGAGAAAAAGTAGTAAAGAGAGATCAGGAGACCGAAAAAAAGTAAAAAGTCAAAGAAAAGTAAAATTTTGATCCAAGGATCTTAGAATAATAGGTTATTCAAATATACTTTATTTTCTATAAAGAAAATCTAATGAAACAATGTAAATGGTCACTCTTTTTTGGTGTTAACATTATCTTACTGATACCTTCTTAATAATTTTGGAAGACAGCAAACTTAATATGGTATGTGGCTATATTGCCAGTACTTCTTTTGAAAGTCAAAATAAATCAATGAAAATTCAAACATCAGTGAAATCATGTAGTTGATTAAGAAAAATACAACATTAAAATTATGTTTTAAAATGAGCACTTTACAGATACTTTACATACCTGCTCTGACCGTACCCTGTGAAGAAGATAAGTTTCATACCAACATTTATATGTGGGGTGGGACAAAGTACTTAACCTAAATTTCAATTTCCTCAACCTTTAAAATGGTTACAATAAGAACATTAGTACCAGAGTGCTACCATCAGGATTATATGAATAATGTGGGTTAAGTGCTGGGTACAATATTGGTGACAAAGTGAGAGCTGAATTAATAGTTGAAAATAATTATTGGCAAATAATAATGAGGGGGGCAAATGAACCTTTGCCACTAAGCTGCTGTGTGAGGATGCAATCTAGGAGAGAAGGTTATAAGGCCACATGCATATATAAATGCCAAGGTGAAGTCAGGTATTTGACATGATTCCCTCTCACTCAGGGAAACAAGGAAATCTGAAACTCTTTTACCAAAAGCAGAGAAATAGTGCCACTTTTGAAAGTCAAAATAAATCAATGAAAAGTCAAACATCAGTGAAATCATGTAGTTTAGGTACAAAGCCTTAACTTTTCTTTCACTGATGTTCTTTGCTCAAGTATGTGTCCGGCATCTCACCAAGCTTCACTTGCAAAGCAAGCATCCAAAACTTAACTTTTCAAGATGTTTCAAAGGGGCCACAGCAAAGCATTACATCATGTGTGAGACCCTGTTCTCATTGTCCTATCACCATCAGTAAAGTCTGGAAATAGAGATCATTGAAGAAATTTAATTAGCATTTTTCAGATCTAATGGGAACAAGGCAAAGAATTCAAGGAGTTTTTCTGCTTCACAGACCACCGAGAGTGAGTTTCCTATTTAGTTCAATGGATCTAAGTCATCAAGAATTTTACTCTGTTATTTATGTTACATTTAGAATTGTCTAGAGAAGACTATATTCTGAGTAAATTTCCCCCAAGTGCAGCTGCCCAATACAGCTTTAAAACTGAGTACAACTAATCAACAAGCAGCACAGGTGTAGGACGTGCCACCAAAATGAGATTAACAGGAACTCTTGTAGTTTTCTTACCCAAGCCACATAAATCCCTGGTTGTTAATTTGGGAACTGTATTAAGTAATGGATTAGGATTTCAAAGGGCTGCATCAGGGGTGAGTACCCCTAGATTGGTCAAGTAAGAGAACTGATATCGGGCAAAATTATCTACCAGATCTGAGCAAGCTTGTTTCAACACTGTCCAATTCCTAATCAGCAGGGCAAAGGAACCAAGACTGCAGAGACTAACCAACCAGGAGCAGATGAAAAGCAAGCTAGTAACACAATAACACAATCATTGGGAACAAAACCACAGCAGAGCTTGTGAGTGACTAGTAGTAAAAAGATGCAAAGGAATGTGTTGCTGTATACATAAAAATGGACTGTTCAGAGCTTGTTTTTCATGATTGTATACTTTCAGAAGAGATTGGGAGAAAGCTAAGGAGAAATACAGTAGCCCCAGAGCTAGCGTTAGTGACACAATAAAATACTTGCAAAGATCTCCCATTTTTACATAGTCATTAACACTGAAATTCTTCCAAAATCGCTGCTAAAAGTTGCAAAGTAATAATTTTGGAGAGGAAACAGCTTAACAGAAATTATGCCTAGGGGAAAGCAAAGATTGAAAGGTTGAGATCTCCAGTAGTTAGTCCACCTAACTTGTGTTTGTTGTGTTTTGCTTTTTGTACTAGTGATTGAATTTAGTGCTTTTGCACTGAGCTAACATGCCAGGAACCTGCTATTTTATTTTTTATTTTGAGAGAGTTATCACTAAATTGCTAAATTGCCCGACAGATTCTAGAATTTGTAATCCTCACCTACCTTAAACTCCCAGAGTTCTGAGAAGTGCCTTGGAGATCAGCAAGAAAGTGAAACCAAGTAAAAGTCATATGAAATAAGCTGTATAATTTGGTCTATAACCAGGTATCTTTTGTTGCCTGATGATCAAAACCTATAAAAGGGCCTGTTGTTTACTTCATGTGAGCTTTACTAGGTGTCACCTTCTCTCAGGGCTTCAGGGCATTCTCTGTCAATAGAAAGCTTGGATAACACCCAGATTTATAGATTTCTTCTATGTGAAGCATTCTGTTACTCTTTTCTCAGAAACACACTTAAAGACAACTAGAAGAATAAATAGCAACTATGATTTGGGACACATCTGATATCTGTGAACAAGCTGAGTCGTCATGCGCTGCACTCTCTACTACTCTCCTTCCCCACTGAAGTGGCACTGTCTTCCTCATGTCCTTTCCTTGCATATCACCACACAGCAACTACAATAACAGTAAAAACATAATGACATATTCAAAAGTTCAGTGTGTAAGTTGATGACACACTATATTTCTCCAAACTAAAATAAAATCTAGCCAGATGCCAGCCTTCTCCTGTGAGTCTGCGCCATTTGCAGACTGTGAGGGAGGGGAACAAGAAGTCAACAAGAAGTTAAGACCTCCTGTGAGTTGTACCATGTGAGAGTCGACAGAAGAAGAGCCAGATGACAGTTCCTTCCTACCTGTGAGCAGGGAGCCAAGAGCCAGTGTTTCTCCCTACACCCCTGCAAACTATTGGCCAATCCAGAAATGCACAGGCTGTGTTGATAGCTAATGAGATAAAATACAACTTAATGCTTGCAGTGTGTAGTGTTTCACTGACTTTGCAAGCCTAATGCCAAAAGTCTGACATCTATTCAGAGGATAACAATATGCAATGTAGCATAGACGGGAGATCTCCTTCTGAAGGTGGTGGCCACTGTCAATTCCCTATTACCTTGTTTCAGAATCCTGTATCATTCTCATTGTTTGGTTGGATTGGGCTTTGTTCTGCTTTGTTTTGTTTAATTTTATTGTATCCAATTGCATGGGCAGCTATTTCCAGGCTAACAAGATATGGTAGCCATTTTGGATTTACTGTTATCTTGTTTTGAAGTCCTGTATTGCATTCACTGTTTTGTTTTTATTGGTTCTATTCAGTTTCTGTTTTGTTTGATTTTACTATATCTGAAGTTATGGGCAACTATTTTGAAGACAACAAGAAGCATTACAGTAAGCAGTGCTGATTTCCTATTATCTTGTTTTGAAGTCTTGTGTCACTTACACTGTCTTGTTTTGACTGGCTTTATTCTGTTTTAGTTTGTTTGGTTTTATCCTTTCTAAAATAAAAATTTAAAAAAAAGACCTCATCAACAACAGTAAATTTGGAAGAGTGAAGGCTGGCTTCTCCCTTGACTGACAAGTTGAAAGTACAGTCTAGCTTCCTAGTCAGTTTATTATATGTTCTGTGGTCAATGGGTTTGTAGTATCAAAACGAATCACTAAAGAATGTTCCCAGTAATATGCACCACTACAGATTTGCAGTAGGCCAGAGCCCATCAATCATCTTCAAGGGAAGAAGAAACTAAACGTGACTCTGTTTTAGGGAGCTGCACTCACTTCAAGGGACCCCTGCTTGGATTCTAGAGTAAGCTGTAGATTCTTTGTCATCCTCTGTAACTCTTTATACAAATAAAGTTATGTAATGGGAATAAAGGAATAGCTCAGTATTCTATTAAAATTCTGTAACTTCCTATATCTAAATAACAAAAGGAAAGAATAGGATAAAAAATAAAAATTAATATTTAAGCTTGTAAATATTTGCTAAAATTTTGTTTTGTAGAAGCAACTTACCTATGTATGAGGATGCAAAGGTGAGACTAATTCCAGCTTCTGGAAACAAGTGATGGATGTGGGAACAGTGCACATGTGACCCTAATACAAACCAGCCAGAGGGTGAGATGGGCTGTTTACCAGAACACCAGAACACAGTGGTGCTTAAGGGTAGAATGGTACAATGGAGGCACAGGATTGCCTTTGGGGAACATCTGGATTTCATGTTGACTTGGGAGTTAGGTAGAATATTAGCAATGAGAGAAGTAAAAATAGATCAATAGTAATGACCAATATCTTGTGCATATTTATTTGATAGTATTGCTGCTTTTTATTTTTTGGAAGAAAACTTGACCAAAGTATCTGTGCATCACAATTCAGAGCAAAGACTTGAAAGAGTTTGCATCAAAGCCTCAATTCATAACGTTTGCAAAAGAATGATAGGCATGGAGAAGGCCTGCTATAACCACTGTGGTTGATACACCTACTGAGAAAAAGAATATAATGGAAGATGGGAAGATATTTTAGTACAGATTGAAGAAGGTGTTGACTTCAGTCAGTGTTGACACAATCCTTTTTTAAGCAGAGTCCTTATATTTTAAAAGACACGAGCAGAAATCTTTACTGTGACACATTGTTAAATGCCAAAACAAGTATCCCCCATAGACTAGTAGTTCAAAGAATATTCAATTAATTTACTTTCAGCATACTTTAAATATTTAAGGGAAAAAGAAACCACTATGTGGGGAATGATAAATAAGACAAATCTACAGTGGAAGACTTCCACTTGTCTTTCTGAGTTCTGTGTAAAAGAATAAAACTATCTTAATCCACTTGGGTTGCTATAACAAAATGCTATAAAACGGGTATTTTTCAAATAACAAATATATCTCATAGTTTTGGAGACTTAGAAGTCTAAGCCAAGACTCTGATGGATTCATTGTTGGTTAAAGACAACTGTCGGTTCTTACATGGCATGTTCTCCTTGTATCCTCAATACAGGAGCAGCAGGAGCTCTCTAGAGACCCTTTTGTAAAGGCTCTATACCCATCGCCTTATCTGACTACTTCCTACGGCTATCACCTCCTAATACCATGACACTGGTCATTAGATGTCAGCATATGAATTGGGGGAGGGGTTGCTCAGCATCAGACCATAGCTAAACCTCTCCATGATTTGGAAAAAGAGAGAAAAAATCCTGATAAGGCATTTAGAACCAGCGATCATTCAAGTCCTTGAAGTGCCTCCCTGCTCCTCTAAGATTCTTGTCCATCACTAGACATTTGTAATGTTTTCTAGCTTCCTATGTTTTCCACTACCACTTTGAGGAAGTGGTAGCTTTGTTGCAGTTGGAACTGGGGGATGTGAATGCACTTTTGCAAAATGTGATAGAAAATAAGCAATGTGAGAAGGCAAAAACTGATATATTTTGCTAAAATTAAAGCAGAAAATTCCAGTATTTGGAGGCCACAGGTGCCAAAGCTGTTCACTGTTGTCAGATAACTATCAGTTGTAGGTAGCAATACTGGTTACATAAAGGAGTGAATTCTCCATACATGGTGGTGGTTGTGCACATTGTATCTTTTAGGGTGCAGTTTTATTTATTTATTTTTTTGTACTAGCAATTGAACTCAGGACCTTGTGCTTGCCAGGCAGGTGCTTGTGCTGCTGAGATATATACCCCCAGCCCTAGGGTGCACTTTTCTTAACAGACAAGTTTACAATGTAGTTCAAGGGCATTTCTCCAAATACTCAACTTTCAACGTTTTTTCTGTTTTTCTGGGGTCTCTTAAATATCTTTTTAACAAACTTTTTTCCTGTTTAATTTCTCTCAGCTTGCTGCTATTGCTTAGAACTGCAAACCTCATCTGGTACTTGCTTTTCTTGTCATCTATGATAGGCTCAGTTTTGTCTCTCTTGCTGTATATTCAGAGATGTTTTCCATTCTCAGATGATGGTTTGATAGCTCACATGACTGAATGTCTCAGGTAGCTGCTGTGCCAACCTGCTATTCAATCAGGAAGTGAGTATCAGAGGGAGGCCCTCCAGGAGGGCAACCAGAGAGAGCGGTGAAAAGGCATAATATGGTAGAAAATGGTGATGAGAACTGACTTGAAGGGTTAGCTCTAGGGTTACAAAATATTAGGCTCTGATTCACCAGTTTTCTTGGACTAGGCTTGAGTACAGCTGCAGTAACATTTGCTTTGTCAATTGCTTCCATCTCCATGTTCCTAGGGAGTATGGCATATGTCTTTATTATAACATGCATATACTTTACTGCAATTATCAATTCACTGATACCTGCTCATCGCTAATGTGAAGCCAGAATCATGGAAGTGTGCACATACCGCATACTGGTTGTTTGATCACATAGGAAGCCTAATAAAGTGTCTCTCATCACCACTTTTCAAATTCTGTAAGATAAAGCAATAACAGCAGACACTGGCAGAATATTTTAAAACCTTTCCCACTAACTCATTTAATCAGTAACACTCCTATAGCATGGAGCACTAGTATTATTCCATTTACACATGTGAAAACTGAGAAATAGAAGATAAAATAATTTGCTAAAAATCATGGAGGTGATAAATGGGAGTATTTCCACTCTCCATAACAAGCACCGAGAGGTCATAGTCTCTATTTTTTTCAGTTACAGAACTGAAAGAGCTTGTGCTTTAAGTAAAAAGCAGCAGTTGTATACACAAAACTGCACCCCACACTCAAATTACACTAGAAAATTGTATTCCTTTTAAAGACAGCTCAGGCACTAAGTTTAGGCAAAGGCGAGACAAAAACACACATGTATTCCCTGAAGAAAGAAACAGCCAAAAAAAGAGACAAGAAGGGTCTGAATCTCTCCAGTCTGTCTTGCCAATCTGCCCACTCATTCCCTCTGCATTTCACAGGAGTAACTGAAATGGGAGGGGCACAACTATTATTTCTGAGAGTGGATACTTTATCTGGGGACTCATGGAGTGGACATCCAGGAACTCACCTCTTTATTCTTCTTCCTAAGACAAGACAGATATTTAGGCTACTCCAACATTTGAAAAATTTATAAAAAGCACTCAGTTTAAATGAGAAACCAACGTGGATAACATCTGATTATTAGTGATATGGTAAATAAAAAATAAAATGACTTACCTGAAGAGCTTTGTGATTAAAGTTTCTCTTGAATTTCATGAATTCTTCTCATTGTACTCAGTCTACCCTGGACCCCATCCTACCATTTCACTTAGGATGTCCAGCATATATAGACGTTGTCTCTGTTTTACTCAATTAGGACGGAGATCTAATAACAGTGAACACGTTAACAAAGCCATAACCTAATGCAAACTTCTTTATCAGGAGACTTTGCTTCATCAGAAGAACACTTAGGGAGAACAAGAGATATACTTAATTAAAAAAATACAAATTCCTAGAATCGGATTGCAGACAGAAAACCATTGGGGAAAGCAACTTCTTACTGACATCATTATCAAATATGCCTTTTTATGAATCCACCTGATGGTCATTTGGGCTCTAATTTCAAGGAAGCATTCAACAAATTAGTAGAGCATGCAGGATGGAGTCGTGATTGTGAAGGATATATTATACAACCTTCTTATCTGGAGATTTTCCCATTTCTGTTTCTTATAAAATTGATGCTCCAGAATAAATTACAACACAGGAAAACTACACAGTCTCAAGTGCAAACATGGGTACTTGAATGTTGAAGGTAGTAATAACCCACATTCAGATGCTACAATGGAAAGATGCAAGGAAGTACAATGGGTGGGAAGTCTATCTGTCTGTCTCTCTCCTGTGAAGTTCAAGAGAAATTCTTTTCAATAATCTCTCTTTTCTCTCTTTTTTTTTTCCTTCTTATTTTTTTCTTACAACCTCTCCTCATCCCCAAAGGAACAAAGCTACTTCTGGCTAAGGGTTTATAGGGTCCTGAGCAGCCCTAGTGGACTTGATCAGGTAGAGGAACTGGCAACTTTAGTCTTTAGAAAAGTGAAGGTTCTTTGTCTTATTTCTTGCTACATATAAGGAAGGTGGATGATTAATATAGAAAGAGTCTAGGAAACTTTCATTTAACTTTAATTGTGTTCCATGGGAATGGTGATTAATCTCTTAAAAGTGGAACTCTGCAATTCTATTCCATCCTCTTTGCAACTATATTGGTAGAAGCCTTTAGTATTTTTCCCTGGACTTATTACTACTTTTACACTATCTTTGGCTCTAACCTCTTTATCTTCCTGTCTACACTGGTGCCTAAGGGACATTCATAAACACATACCTGACTATGATACCCTTCTGCTTCACCTCCTCAAAATCTTGTCATCACTGCAGAATTAAACATAAATTCCTTAGGGAGGACTTGGCATACCTCATTTCCCACAAATATCCAACACTAAGATTTTATCAATGTTCTTATCTACCAACATGTACACTGTCCTATTTTAAATAGGAATCTTTATTTCCTAACTTTTTAATTTTGAACCAATGTTAGATTTTTAGAAATGTTGAAAAACAAGTACAGAGACTTCCCATATATTTCTCCCTCCTCTTTCCTCATATTTTATATCATGTTTATAAAATAAAATAAATTCAAATTGAAAAAATTAATTAAGTTAAAGACCATATTCAGATTTCATCTGTTTTCTACTTTTTTGCTGTTGTTTTATAGCAAATGCAGGATCCCAACTTGCATTTAGTTATTTCTTCCTAGTACCCTATGGACTATAACAGTTCTCCAGTCTTCCTTTGTCATTCATAACATTGATGCTTTTGAGAAGTATTGGTCAGGTATTTTGTTGAAGTTCCCTCAGTTTTTGTTTTCCCTGTTTACTCATAATTGGACTGATGTTATATGCATTTTTGACAGGAATAGCACATGACTGATGTGTCCTTCTCAGTCTGGCATAGGTAGAGTTCACATGCAGATGTGTATTATTTCTGCTAATGTTGACCCTGCCCTTTAGACGTTGGCTTCTCTTGGGGTTTTATTCTGTAAAATTACTACCTTTATAATTGCTACATATGTCAGGGGAGGTACTTTTGAAACTGTGTAAGCTTTTTCTGTACTAAAGCTTTTAGCCACTTATTTTAGCATCCATCAGTGACTGTTCCTTGTAATAATGATTACTGATTTATGATTTTTTTTTTCATTTTTTGCTTTGCCTTAAAAGCTGACTCTACTTCTTTCTCATAGTCATTAATATTTGCCCGGTATATCCCTCCTCAAGATCATTTCTGCTCTGGGGACTCTTTCCAAACCTCCCCAGAAAGGCAAGAATTTCATTCTCCACACTTCCTGAGCAGTCTGTACACAGGTTTGCAATGCTTATCAGCTTATGGTTGTTCTCTGTCTCTGTCTCTCTGTCTCTGTATCTCCCCCTCTCTCTGTTCCTCTCCCTCTACCTCCTTGTGAATCATCCTGCATGATCCTGCCCTGAGGATCATCCTCCATGAATTTCTGAGAGAAGATTACACTGTCTTAACACTTTTTTTCCCTACCAACACCTAGCGCAGAGTCTGGTTTACAAAAGACATTCAATGTCTATTTGAGAACGAGAAATGAATGAATGAATGAATGCATCCATTATGTTCTTTCCAGAATTCATTTCTAGGCTGAACAATTTAGAGGGTGTTTGTTTGTTTGTTTGTTTATGACAGTTAAAAGAGTAATGTTCATTTTTAAATGCATGACTCTTCTTTTCTGCCAAATGTTTCCCCTTTGGGAAATTTTCTTCATGATGTTCCTGGCATCAGCCTTGTTTAATCTCCCAAAACCAAGTTAAAATCCTCCTTTCTGTGCTCCCCGCTAAGTGTCCTCAATGTGCAGTGGCTTCCCCTTTCCCCTTGCTTGTGATTCTGTTCGTAAGGATATTTTCAGCGGCACAGGTGGAGAAACTGCTCTTTCATTCCCGTTGCTAAGCTTCTGGGTGTCTCCTGCCCTGATCCTGCTACATAAGCTTTCTTAATCCTTGGTGATATATTTCCTCCTGTGTATTTGCTTTATTTTCTAAATCCAAGGGTGGTTTTATAAAACTACCTTTAATCCCCTGAAGAAGCAAAGTAAACAATAGAAATTGACTCTTCTGCTAACAGTTATCATCAGTATTAGTACAGAATCGGTGGTTTGAATCGCTAATGCAGGAGATCCAGTTTGCATCTGAATGAATGGTATGCAGGGCGGTGAGCCGGAAGGCACCTCAGCATTTGCTGGTACAACCATTTGTCTTCCTGATCTTGTTTTCTTGCATCACTACCATCAACACCATTATCATCATGACTGCACCACCACCACCACCATCATAATCATTATAGTATCACCATCATTGCCTTCATCATTGAAACCTATGTACCTAAATATGGTCTGAAAACTATACCTAACTCTTAACTTCATTCCATTGAGTCTTTATAGCATTTTGAACCCCTGTAATACTTCATCTTGGTATTTACTATAGACTGTGTTTTAGACAATTTGTGTTTGAGCACCTCATTTTTTACCTACTGTTATTTCCCTACCTACAGGAGACCTGGTTTTCTATAAAGACTTTCTGTAAGTTAATCTTTATACTTTCTTTATTATTAATGCCTATTGCTATGCTAAAAACATAGTGGTGTGGTAGTTTAGTTGTTATGAGTAGGCAACCAAAGAGGCCTAATGGTAGGGTCCACAGGGTCTTGTGGAAAGGTTCCCATGAAAGAAAAGAAAATATCCCACCCACATTAAGAGATACATAATTCAAGAAATTAAATGAAGTTTAGAGAAGCAAAGGTAAACATAAGAACAAAAGATAAAGTTTGCGATGAAAAGAGAGAAAGATATTCTTTCCTCCTACCTCCAGACCACCAAGAGCTTTGTATTTATCATTTCAAATAAACACTCTCCTAAATTCTTCCTTTTGTCCTCCAGTTTACTATATTGGGAGGCAAGTGCTCAAGTTTATATAAAATTAACTGTGTCAGTGAGGTTCACACATTATTTTTAGAATTAAATTGCTTGTCTTCAATTTAAAACAAGAAACAAACTGATAAGTTGCATGTAAAAAAGTAATGATGACAGAAACATAACTTGATTTTTTATTGACATAATATTATTGATGACAATATTTTAAGTAGATATGTATTTTAGAAGTTCTAAAAATTAGGGAAATAAATCCACAAATGATATTTTTAAAAGTAACATGCATTCTGGAATGAAATTTACACACAACAAATATTCATTGAAAGTTGATTTATACATGCTTTTCTAATAGTGGATGACAAAAAAAGAGTTTGAATGTCATTCCTTTTGCATCCAGGGCAGTATTAATTTTAAGAACTTACACCTATTGATTTCTTTGCAGTGTCTTAGTTTTGATTCCCATTGTTTCACATGGAGAATTGCAACACCTTCAAATGATTTCCTAGCTTCTGCTTCCTACAAGTCATGAATGGTGGCTTTGCATGAATCATAAGAAAAGTTCTACTTTCTTTTAATGGCATTTCACTTTCAGCCACCAGCCTATTTTATTGGATTCCTCTTATTGTTGCAGGGAAGCAACCCCCAACCAGTTAGATACCCTGAGTCTGTGTCTCAGAGCACCTAAGCATGGCCTTGAGGGCGAAGGAGGTGAAGGGTACGCATTTTATTAAGAGAAAGCTCCTGAGAGGCAGGAAGAAGTTCCAATAGTGGGTTGCTCTGGAGGACCTTTGTCTAGGAATTTTTATAATCAATCTATACCATTGAGCTGATATTCCTCTAAAAGAAAGACAAGGTACACAGCAAGGGTACATAGCAGAAGAACAAAGACATTTCTGGAGGGATTAGGAGTGAGTATCAGAGGGTTCCAGTCATCTAGCTAAGTGTTACCTTGTTTCTGTGTGTGTGCTATATAGTTCAAGCTTGCTGGAACACATGGTGCTAGTTACAGCACAGCTTTGAGCTACTGTTTATCTCTGAGGCCGCTCCCAGGCCTAGTGATTGTGTCTTCCTCTGGGGGCCCAGTTTCTATCAACTCAGCCCTTCACCACAGGCCTGGTTTGCTTCATCTCTGTTCTCACTCTGTCTCAGGCATGGTCCCTTTCTGCCTATCCACCTCTACCTAATTTAACTATCTGTGATACTATCCAATGCTCTTCATGAGAGCTGCACTGCAGGCACATAGATCTTCGTAAATCTCCAGGATGGAGTACACCATGCTTTTTAGCTTTCTGTACATTTTCTCACACTCCCCTCTTTCCGTGAAAATAAGACTTAGCCAGCAAATAATCAGCCTTGAAAACTAGAGTTTAAAAATGCCAGCCTCAATCAGCCTATCCTTGCCTTCCCTGACAGCACAGTTCCCCCACTGTGTGGCTACTCTCTAAGACAGGTAGGCAAGGGTACGGTGCTTGGGGCCAGCATTTTTAAGCTCTAATCTTCAAGGCTGATTATTTGCTGGCTAGGTCTTATATTACAGGAAACACAGTATTTTTACAACTTGAAATTACTTTAGAAGCCACGTAAAAATATTATCTTCTTAATGAGATACTCATTTAAATTTACACAGTAGCTTTGCTCTGTCATTATCACTTGCCATAGAACTTGGTTTGTACCTTTATTATAACATTTGTGATACTGTATTAAAATATTTTGTTTATCAAACTGAAATTTCCTGAGGTGGGTGGCTGTTCTTCTCCACATCACTGACAACTAAGGAGAAATTATATTAGGCTAGACTGCTATAACAAACGCCAAAATCTCTGTGACCTGTCACGGTGAAAACTTCATGTGCAATGGTGACTGGCAAATGTGATGATGGGGAGGAGGAATGGGGGTGAAATTTTCTGTTACACATAGTAATTCAAGGACTAATTCAACCCAATATCATTAGAATTTATGACCTCCCCAGCTTCAACATGGACTTATCATGACCTGCCGAAACAGTGAGTAGAAGATTCCATGTGGGTGATTTTATGGGCAAGAACAGGGAAAGCAGGAACAAAACCAAATCACATCCCACTGCCATGTCCAGTCACAGATGCAACCTGACTCCCAGTGTCCTGGGAAATGGAGGTGAGCAGTACACCTAAGGAACAGAAGAGAAGCACGACTGGTGGAAAGCACTGTACCACCCACCATCATGGGCTGTAAATGGGTAGAATGAATATAGTGGAAGAACTTTTTCTAATGTAAGTCATTGTGATGGGTTCAGTGGAGCAAGAATAGTTCTTGAATCCAAAATTTCTGTTTTGAAACTATAGCACAGATGAAGAGAGAGAAAATTGAAGAAAAAAGTGGAAAAAGAGTTTTTTCAAATGGGAAAGACCCAGGAGATGGAGGGAGTTTGAAAGTATGAGAATAGAAGAGAAAAAAAATGCATTAAGATGTGTTTGGTAAGCGTACAAACTCCTCACAATAAATGTCATCATTATGTGCTCCAAACATGTAGTAATGGAAACACATAATCAATAAAAAAGAATGTTCACAGCATATTCTATCTTCATAGAAGTCCAGAACAGGGAAGAAACCAAATAGTCTGGGAAGAAAACTTTGTGAGATGGTGCAAGTGTTTTCCGTCTTAACCCGGACCCTGGCCACATAGGTCAATGCATTTGTCAAACTAATAGGATTTGACATTTAAAATTTGTACATTTCAGTGCATGTAAACTGTTTTCTAATTAAAACAATGATGATAATGTATAATGCAAGTACTTCCAAATTGGCAGTTACAAAGTTCTTCTACCATACTCTAGTTTTAGATGTCTTTGAGGATACCATCTGTCTTCAAATATGCCACAGCTCCTTAATCTAAGGAAAGTTTATTGATGACACAGCTTATCTAGATAGTTCTTTCCACATTATGGAAATTATTACCATGAAAAGCTCCCTTTGGTTTTAGCTTCTAGACACTCCAGCTCTTTGCTGGCTCTCTGGGCCCCTGTAAATTCTTCATCCTTCTCATACTACATTTGAAAACAGATCTCAAGCACATACCCCATGTGGGATGAGCATTCAACAATCAGTTGTTATTCTGCTTGCCAAATAAAATTAAGATTTTAGATTAATGTCATTCTTACTTCATAAAAAAGACGATCTTTTTCATTTGGTGATAAAATGTACTAAGAAATTAAATATTTTATCACTAATCCAACTTAAAATAAGAGGTAATATAACCAATAAATTTCCTCTAAGCCCTCTAAAGTACTGTTTTGAAGCAGTATGTTCTGTTCTCTAATTATATAGTCATATATGAAAAGAGTAAAAATATTTGGAAATATAACGGCTATTAAATTAATGAAAATATAATGGACATTATATATATATTCACTTGTAAATCCTATCTAGATTTTAAAAGTGTAGGAGAAGGACTAAAAAATTGGCAGAAATAAATCAATCTCATTCATAATTCCATAGATCAAATAAAGTAAGCAGCAGAGGTCTGATGGTATAGAAAAGGCACTGGTGTCTTTAGTTGTCCAGCTCATAGGACTTTATGTTTGGGAGCAGAAGAATGAAGCATCTTGCTTCATTAGCAGTGTAAATGTTACAACTCTTCTTTGGTTTTTGGTGTCAGGCTATTTTGCAATTTCAGTTTTTTTTATCTTGAGCTTTCATCTTTTCCTGTTTCTATATTCTTGCTTGCATATAATTTATAATCAGACTTCAATGTGCATTGGAAAATGCTGCTAGTTTCTTGACCCTTTAAATTCAGAAATTGAATTTTTTTTATGAGGGAATCTCAATGAATTAGATGTACTCTCTAACAACCTAAAAATTCCTGTAAAGCCTAGGTTGTTAAGGAGATGCAATTTTGGGGAAAACAAATTGAAATTTTCAAAATGAAAAGGAAAATGTGGAGAAAAAAATGGCCTATTGTTATTTCATAATAACAGATCGTGGTCATGTTATAGAACCCAGTGTTGGAAAGGAGGTGAATGTGTCCTCCTCAGTCTCATTGGAATTATCATCTTTTTCTTGATGACATTTGCTTCAGACTGTTAGTGACTAAGAAAGCAGTGTGTAACCTGGCAGAAAAAAATGAAGTGCACACCCTGGTATGCACTAAAGATCAAGTTACAAATATTCAGGAATTCCAAGCTAAAGAAAAAGAGCAGTCACCTGCAGGAAAATTACAGTGAGCTTTATCCTAACAGTATACCTTTGTTTGGTATGCAGATAATTCTCTTTACTTCCAGGATACAGGGCTGGAATATAATTTACTTGACTTTTGTGGCTCTAAGTGATCGTTCCTCATGGAGAGACTCTTAGGCTGAGTGCTGCCAAATGTACCAACCGCCTTTATGAATCATAAATGGTCCTTTCTTGAAGAAGAGGGTTAGTTTAATCTGAATGGCTTTCTAAACCTCTTAAAATTCTGAAGAACTTCCTCAAAGTTTGACCTTGAAAAATCTGACATGGTTCATAGAGCACACACACACAAAAAGACAGGATAAAACATATCACAGTACCAGACTTCGGAAAGCAAGAGTCCCTGGCAACATAATATTTAACAGACATCTAGCCTTGTCCCAGTTAAATTCCTCTCTCTGTTTGCTCTATACCTGCTTCTTGACAATTGCTAGAGACAAGACATGCAGTCATATTAACTAACTTACATCATTTCATGTTTAGGGTTGTAAACTTGAGATTGTCCCACCATCTGGACTTCCTCACAATAACAGCTGACAGTGCCAGGCTCCATCCCCAAAATGATATGATATGAATACTATTGTTTTCAAAATTCTGTAGGTCAAAAGACTAAGGCTGTAGCTGCTAAGTAAATTACTCCAGGCGGTAGAGCTTCAGAGGCTGTGCAGTGTCACTGTGCACTATGCTGCCTCTGCCATCCCCTCTCATTAAATTTATTTTCCACAGTTAAAAAACATTATTTGTACACAGTTTCTTTTCAAACCATGGGCTATCAATTCCTTTTCTTCATTCTTTTTTTTTACTGGTGAATTGTTTGTAGTGCATAAAGTTTATATTCCCTATGGGGAGTTGGTACATGTACATAACATATTGTAATTGTTTTTAATCGATGTTCTTGATTTTTTTTTTGCCTCCCAAAATAAGTAATTTATAAAAGAATGATCTCACTATTCCAATGTCAAATCTCCCAAAATCAACATGACTCAATATCCATATATTCAACTTTACTCTCCTGGTACAGTGGATAAAATATCCCTGATCAGAGAGGACTGGTAAAACCACTTTCTCCCAGAAGCATATTGACTTCCATCCCTCCTAGCTTGCTTAAGAGGCTAGCTTGTGTGTGAAATTCATTCTTCCTATGGGATAGTTCCTACTGGGTTATATAACAGATGTTTCTCATGCCCTCTGTATTTAAGCAGGTCACATATATTCAGACCAATTAGAAATACATCAGTTCCAGGCTGAGAGTAAAATCTCTTTCATTCTTTTCTAGTGTTTCTTTTTGCTACAGAACTTGAAAAGGCTAGGTATTTAAGATGGTGCAGGTATAATTCAGGGAGCCTTAATAAGACTGAAACACAGAAACTATGAGGAACACAATCTGCAAATGACTAACCTTGATCATACAGCACGTATAAGAAATAAGTGTGTTTTTTGGTCTACCAGGTTTTGAAGGTAGTTTGTTACTGCAGCATATTCTAGCCTAACCTGGCTAAGAAACTATATAAATATGTTGTAAAAATAAAAATAAAACAAGTAACAAACCAACAAATAAACAAATATTCCTGGCTTCACGTTCACTTCCAGATATGTTCAAATTTTCCTGATGCCTTTAGAAAAAGATTCATTGAATGCATTATGTACATTTAGTCTCAGTTTCCTCTCTTTCCATTTTCCTTTTAAGTCTATGATGAGGCTTTTTCTCCTTGACCACTCTTTATCAGTGTTGCTAACACTTTATCACACTCCACCCATCAGTCATTACTCAACAAACCATCAAGCTTTGAACAATTATTTTCATGTTGTTCTCTGTAAAATTTTCTAATTTTACAGGTGACCTTTATTCAGTTGTATTTTCTAGTTTCTTTTTCTCTGCTTTATTCTAAATACTGTCTCACTCCCATTCTTCACTTTGGTTTTATTCTTGATCTACTTCCATTACGAATTTCACCATTCTATGTAACATCTACATGGTGATTTTATACCAATTTTTATTCCCCAGATGGACCACTCCTTGACTCAAATGTGATCCTTTATTTAGAGTTAGAATTAGTAGTACTAGTCCACATGTATTTAAAGCTTATTCAAGTCCAAACTTTTTTTTACAAACCCCCACTCTCAGATCCTTGTTCAACTATTACTTTCTCAGAAAAGTCCCCTTAACATCCATTCTAAAATAGCCTTTCCATTTTTTTCTGTGCTATATACCCTTTAATTTCTTGGTAATGCAACAATTCAAAAGTACATCCTTGTATATGCTTGTTTGTGTAACTGTTTGTTCTGTTACTCTTACAGTAGTTTAAGTGTTGGCTATTTTTTTGGAAAGAGGGTGCTAACTAGTGAAGCCAGGGCCTCACACATGCTAAGCAAATGCCCTACCACTGAGCTACACATAATCAATTTAGCATAGGGACTTCATCGTGTTCATCACCAAATTTCCAGTGCTCTAACTAGAGCCTGAAATCTACCAAGTTCACCATACATTATGATTATATTAATGAATGAACTAATTAGTCACACATCTAACTTTGTATGTTGTATGAAATTCCTTTGCAATTTTGTCATTTTTCTTCCAACTGTGACTCCCAAAGAGAAAGAAAGAGAAAGAAGCAAAACATCTCTCTGACATAGAACAGTTCAGGAATGATCTCCTGGTGAACAAAGACCAAGTCTACAAATACTTGACAAATCAGCTGGATTCTGATCAATTCATATTTTAAAATCACCTGCTGAATGTTTAGGTTTTTGCAGTTATTGGATCAGCCATGGAGTCACTCCAAGTCAGTTTTAAAAGGGAATAGGTTATTTTAAATCTACAGTTTTTACTTCCCCAATGTGGGAAGACTTTTCTTTGGATAGTTTCCAATTCAGAAACTAAAACTTTATGAAAACCTCTGAGGGAATTAACCTGGTTGCATCTACTTTCCTTGGGAAGCAATTTGTGGGCAGAGATTTAAACTGTGTCATTTCCTTTCCACATTCAAGTACTTAGAAAATACACCTGCCCTTGTTACTAGAAAAATTAATATTGGCAAATTGATTAGAATCTATACTAATCTTCATGTTTCCTGGATTCACATTAACAGAATGGAGAGACGAGCAGCCCATCTGTGGTCAGTCCAAATGAAGCCTCATCTTCATCTTCACATTTAAGTACTCAATGTAAGAGCAACACTGATCACAGAGCAGGAAAGAAGGGACAAATTTTAGCAGTTAAGCTTCAAGCTGACTTGATCTGAACTAAATGCTCTGTAATCTTTCTTTAAACAAAAGCTTCAGCTTCAGTAATCCTCTTCATCTAGCCCTGTGAAGCCTCCTGAGGCTGGCGCTGCTGTTCACGTCAATTTTTATAAACAGTCCAAATCTCTGCCCACAAATTGCTTTCCAAAGATGATGGCGGTGTTGTCGACTTATTCTGAGTGCCATGAGTCATGTCTCCCTGCCTCTGGAGACACCTGCCAAGGCAAAGCCTGAGCACCTCTTGCTCAGCATCTATTCAGCCAAGAGCCCTACTCATTAAAGCATGACTGAAAGACTATTGTGTCTGTCTGCACCTTCTGTTCCTGAAATTCCAAGAGAAGCCCTCCATTTGCTGTGTAAATATGGATTGCGCCCCACTGTACCCTCGGTTCTTTTGATAGGGTCCTTCAGTGCCTGTAAATTTAGACTGCTTTTCCTGAGGGAAAACAGAAGGAGACTCAGGATCCATGACAGCAGCTTGAAATGACTCACTCCGGCCCAGACACTGTGGATTTTCCAACAGGCATCTTTAATCCTTGCTGCCAAAAGCCTCCATCTAGAGAGAATGAAAAGCTGCACTTCAAATACATGTCAGAAGATAAAAGCAATATGGCTGCATTCAGAAACATAACAAGGCATCCGGCTTGTGTTATGCCTCTGTACTCACGTGTGAATGTGCACACACAAACATAAACCCATACACACACTCCTAGGCCACAGGCCCCTCCACAAGGCAGAGGCTGTCCTGTCTTTTTACAAGCTGTCCTATGTTTTAGTTATTTATGAAGATAAACACTCTCTAGAAAACATCTTAAGATTGACTTTACTTTGACCTAGAAATTTAAGTCCACTTTCATTGTTAAGAAAGAGGCTATGGCCAGACTCAGTTGTTCAAACCTGTAACCTCAGCTCCTTAGAGGCTGAGGCAAGAGGATCACAAATTGAAGATCAGCCTGAGCAACCCTGACTCCAAAACAATCAGTCAATCATTCAGTCAGTCAATGGCTAGTGTTAGGTATAAAGGCAAGGCCCTGGGTTCAAACCCCAATACCACAAAAACAAAGGAGCTTTACCTGAGTAAAGAGAGGATCTCTCAAGAAATTGTCTTGTTAATGGACTTTGGAACTGAATATACATGCTTCTCATATGTCATTTAGTAATTGTGCAGCTATAAGCAAGTACCTTAAACTCTACGAGTCTCATGTCCTCTTATTCATAAGGTTTATTGGAGGCTTTAAAGATGTTAGAAATAAAATGGCTTGTACTAAGACCTCAAGAAATGACAGGCATCTTCTTTTTTATGCCAGATCTTGCTCTTATTGGATACAACATGCAAAATTTGGGGAAGAAATCCAATTGCTTCCTTATAGATTCAATTATAGTTTTCCAAGCTTAAGATCTAAGTATAAGTATAATCAGCGATCTAAGTATAAACTTAGCGAAAACTGACTGATGTATAGTCAGGAATTTCTTGACAAGCTGATGAATCTTTGTCTCCTTGGTATTTTTGGTTGGATAGTAGATGTCTAAGAACTGTGTCCCCACATGTGTGGAGGTGCTAATAAAGGAAGATGTTTGGTAGTTGTATCCTTGAAAAAAAAGTATATAATCTCCACTTCATCTTGGCTTTGCACACTCTTTTTCTCTCCCTTGCTTTAAACTTCAAATAGGGAATGTAATATCTCAGCCTTACATTTCTTGAAGTCATTAACATGAACCCTCCTTTAAACCACACAGCAGCATAAGCTGGCAGCTACGTAATCATTATTGCAAATGTATCTCCAATCTTCTTTGGCTATAAGTTATGTTCAATTCTAGACCATTATAGAATTAGTAGGTGAATAAAAGTTAATGCTCCTAAAATGCTTCATATAGAATATTGAATGAAGAAATCATGCCTTCTTGTATTTGGGGATTTCCTGAAATTCTCTTCCACAGTCATATTTAATTTGTATCAGGCGACTTTATTTCTCACCCAGGGAAAAGACAGAGTTTAGACACTGTTCCAGTGCTGCAAAAAGAAGATACTTTTAGTTACTGAGAGTAACTTTATGAAGATCATTTTGACAGCCAGTAGAAAAAAAACTTCCTCCAAGGGAAACTAATAGACATGGACTGAAGGCGCAGGCCTTGTTAAAACAGTGCACATGTACAGATTCTCCTGATGCTTTATTTGAAAGTAGGTAAAGGAACTGAGATGAGATTAATTAGTATCATTATGAATACTGTTTCTACTTGAATAACTGGCATTTTTTCACTTGATTTTTTTTCAAGATGACCAATCTATGATGACAATGCCTTCAATAACATATACCGGTCTGGCTCAAGTATTGGAATTTTCAGTTTACCTCATGTTGATTATAGTAACTATAATAACAAACCAATATTCAGTAAAAATTAATATTTCTCATGTTGACAAAAAATCAACAAATTCAATGACTCTTTTCTCTTAAATGCACCTGTGTTTAGCATTGCTAAACTGCATGATTCCCACTGCAGAAACTCTTGTAAGCCAGTTACAACTATATAAGCCAAAGCTCCTCTCTAAATTGTTTACTTGAATCTGGAAACTCCAACCAAAGAACGAATGCTGTGGATAAGATAGTATCATCACTTATACTTAGTGCCTGCTAAACTTCTCTTTAGCACCATTTTGCTTTGTACCTCTGTATGGTGTAGTGTTTCTGTTTCTGTGTAACAAATTATGATATATTTAGTAAATTAAAACAAGAAACTTTTATTAGCTCATACTTTAAGTGGGGAGGAGTTTTGGGCACCTCTTACCTGGGTTCTTTGTCTCATATTTAACAAAGCTGAAATCAAAGTGTCATCATCAAAGTGAATTCTTATCCGAAAACTTACTGAAAGATGACATGATTTCACACTCCAGCATTGGCAGAACTCATTCCTTTGTCCTTCCAGGTATGAGAACCTTTTAGGTGTGAGCACCTTTTAGGTGTGAGTGCCACCTTAGTTCTTAAAAGCTCATCACTGTAAGCACTTTTGGCAGAGCTGCTAGCTTCAAGTAGACAAGGTGTGTCTCTAACTGCTGGAAATTAATACTCTTAAACAAACACCATGGAATGGCATTTGTTACTTTCACTATATTCTACCAAACATTTAGTGGCAAGTAATAGGTCCTGCTCATGTTCAAAATGAGAGAACAATGCAAGTACTCTTGTATAATTCTCTTGGTCACTAGGAGGCAAGGGACATCAGGGTAGGGACCACTTTAGAATGTGTAAGCCACAGAAGGCAAAAATATAGAAGAGGTGAGTGGCTGAAGAAATATTCAGCAGCAAATGATTCTCTTCAGGAAAGAAAGTTTGACATTGTGCTTATGCCAGGAATGCTAATATTTGGCACTTTTCTAAATCTGTACTTTAAATACATTTGTTCCAGGTTTACTTGGAGAAGAGATGTGAGGGGAGGGAAGATCAAAGAGAAACCTGAAGACAGCAGTCTAGTTTGAACTTTCAGTAAAATAAATCTTTATATTTAGCTTCCATCTTCAAAACAAGGTAGTCTAGTAAATGCCACATTCTGTTATCGCTCATTCATAGTTTGCATGGTTTCACCAACTCCAAACGTGGGTTTTCACAAACCCCATAGTTTGGGTGATTTCACAAACAACCCCAAAGTAGCTTATAAAATTATTCTTTTTAGGTACATATAATACTCACTCTAAGAGGAAATTTTGGCATATTCAATTTCTCTCTTTCCATCTGCAACAA
The DNA here is from genome assembly GCA_004027295.1 of Dolichotis patagonum. Taxonomy (NCBI): domain Eukaryota; kingdom Metazoa; phylum Chordata; class Mammalia; order Rodentia; family Caviidae; genus Dolichotis; species Dolichotis patagonum. The sequence continues at coordinate 32,853 of PVJX010002079.1, read as the reverse complement.
TGCTATGTCAAAATCTAACGTACCTATTTCTGAGTTGAAAAACAAACTGCTTTAGCTGGGCTATGCTTTTATATATATGTTCCATTATTTAAAATTTGCAATGAGAAAGACTTAGGGTAGATAAGTATGGTCTTGAATAAAATTAGGCTTTTCTAAGCACTACCTGGAATGGTTTCTTATGCAAATATATTTCTAATTGTTTGATTTAGGTTTCTAGACATTCCATCTTGGTAGAATTCAGAACTGGGAAATGTACTATCCTACAGGAAAATAAGAAGGGGACATTAGTATTGTACAGGAAACTTGAAATCCTTGTAAATATTTTTCTGTTTTTTGAAATAAAATAATACATATAGAACCACAATATATTATTTAAATTAGAGGGGAAGGGAGGAGAAACATTTCATCACTTCCTCACAGAATGTTTTTGAAAATCACCACTTTGATCAGGACAGCTCCTGACAGCAGGGCTGTGTTAGTAACTTTCACACATCCAACACCTGCAAGTTAAAGGAGGAAAGGTTTATTTTAGCTCACAGTCGGTGATCAACTGGCTCTAAGGCAGAGAGGCACACCAGAGGGGCATGGCAGAGGAGAAATGGTCCATGGCAGGGCGGGCAGAGGAACGTGAAGCAGTAAGCCTCCCTTTGTCCTGTCCAGACTACAAGCCCACTGGTTGGTACCACCCACACCCAGCATGGGTATTCCCAATATCCACACCCAGAACTGTGCTAAACCAACTAGTAGACTACTTTAGTCACCATTAATCACTACCAACATAACCCTTAATTCATAATCACACACTCTTGATCCAACCACTGACTCAAAGCCCTACCTATGAGCATGAGGCTTGGTAGGGGAGGTATCCAAATACAAGCCATGACAAGGGCCCTAAATGAGGGAAGCCTCACAGCTGCTATAGTTTTATCTCCATTTGTGCCACTTCCAGAACTCCTGGAGACACTAATTTGACCCTCAAGTTCTGTACCTCTTAATTTTCTTTGTGTGCTCTCTCTTCTAGGAATGACCCTCAAAAAAAAGTTCTTGCTCAAAAGATAGTACAAAATGTAGAACAAAAGTACCCTTTTGGTTTAAAACACTTTGAACCAAAATTCTGACTCCTCTTTCCCTTTCAAAAAGTTCCTACTCATCAGTGTTATTATCTAAAAGAAACTTTCATTAACTAAGTGAGCACTTCAAGTCAGGGAATTTGTGTGGAAGAGTCCCAGCCTCTTAACCACATCTATCTTTTCCCTTCTCACTAGAAGGCTTGGGCCAGACTCTTCACTACCTAGCCAGGCTCTTCTCCCGTCTGACCATTTGTCCTCACACTAGTCTCTTTCCAGGTTGCAATTTTTAAAACTGTCTATTGTTACATTTTAGACATATATCTATACTTGATATATATTGATCCTCTTTTATCCCCAATACCCTCTATTCCCTTCAACCCCCCCCCCGTTTACAAAGGTTTACTTCTATTTAATCCTTTTTTAAAACATATTTTTTTCTTTTCCTTTTCTTCTTTCTCCCCTCCACCTCACTCTAATTTATCATTCCTTTTAAATAATTTCATCCCATTTCATAGTATCTATTGTATATTTTGGTCTTTATTTACTCTTTCAGTTTCTCACACCAGAGAGACAATGTAGTGTTCACACATATAAGTCTGATTTACTTCATTTAAGACTATGGTCTCAAGTTGCATCCAATTAACTAGAAATAACTCAAATCTATCCTTTTTTATGGTTGAGTAATGTACACCTATCTATCTATCTATCACACCTTTATACATACATATATATATATATATATATATATATATATATATATAATCTCACATCTTTTTATTCATTCCTCAGTTGATGGACATTTAGGTTGTTTCCAAGATTCAGCTATTATAGACTGTGCTGCTACAAACATGGGTGATGATATATTACTGTTTCCAGTTCCTCCAGGAAGATATCTAGAAGAGGAGTAGCTGGCTCAAATGGAACCTGGCTCAAATGGAACCTCTAATTCTGTTTTTTGTTGTTGTTACTTTTTTTCTTTTTTGTATCTTCACATTGATTTATACAGTGGTTGCACCACTCTACACTCCCACCAACAGTGGAAAAGGATTCTTTTTTCCCTACAGACCCTCTGGCATTTGCTATTGGTTGATTTCTTGATGACAGGCATTCTTTCTGGGGTGAGATGGAATCTCAGGATATGTTAATTTGCATCTCTTGAATAACTGACAATGTTGAACATTTTTCATATATTTATTTGCCATTTGTATTTCTTTATCTGAGAAGTGTTTATGCATCTCAGGTGCCCATTTTTGAATTGAGTCTTTAAATTTGGTCAGAGGTATCCCTGATTTTTTTCAATTCTTTATATGTTATAGATATAGTTCCTTTGTCTGAAGGACAATTGGCTAAAACTTTTTCCCATATTCTGGGTTGTGTTTTTACTTTGTTAGTGACTTCTTTTGTTGTGCAAAAGCTTTTTAATAGGATGAGATCTGTTTTGTTAATTCTTTGTATATCTCCCATGAAAACCGGGGTTTTTTAATGAAATCTTTGCCTACAATAAGTTTTCAAGAGTTCTGCCTCTTTTCTCATTCAATAAATTTAGTGTTTCTTGTTTAATATTTTGAGCTTGGATACATTTTTATTTTAGTTTAGTGCATGGTGATAGATATGAGTCTGATTTTAGTCTTTGGCATATGCGGAGTAGAATCCATTCCAGGGATGTAGGGATGGTTCAACATACAGAAATCAATAAGTGTAATACATCATATTAACAGAGCCAAAGACAAAAATCACATAATCATCTCAATAGATGCAGAAAAAACATCTGATAAAGTCCAACTGCTATTTATGATGAAAAACCCTGCACAAAATTGGTATAGATGGTCTTTACCTCAATCAGATGAAAGCCATCTATGACAAACCAACAACCAACATTATATTAAAAGGGCAAAAGCTGAAAGCTGTCACTCTGAAATCAGGAACAAGACAAGGATGACCACTATCACTCTGCTACTCGATATACTTCCGGGAACATTAACCAGAGTATTTAGACAAGCAGAAGAAGTAAAAAGAATAATGTTAGGAAAGGAAGAAGTTAAATTATTATTATGTTCAGGTAACATGATACTCTACATAGAAAACCCCAAAAACTCCATCAAAAGACTACTAGAGTTAATAATCGAATTCAGTAGTATATCTGGACACAAAGTCAACAATCAAAAATCAATAACATTTCTATACACAAACAACAAACTCACTGAGAGAGATATTAGGGAAACAACACTCCTTACAATAGCATCCAAAAAATGAAATGCTTAGGAATCAGTCTAACAAAGGAAGTAGAAGACCTGTATGTTGAAAATTACAGTACCCTGAGAAACGAGATCTAAGATGATATCAGAAAATGGCAAGATATTCCTTCCTCATGAATAGGAAAAATCAACATGGTGAAAATGTCAAGCTGCCAAAATTCTTACACAGATTTAATGCAATGTCAATAAAAATAATATTACCTACCTAACAGAACTAAATATACCATTTTTACTATGCCCTTCTATCAAAATCTGATCAAGCCTTCAAGGTTCATTTCCAGGCCCTGGAACCATCCTGTACTTTAGTAGTTCTCAGCCGTATTATATATCTCAGGAGATATATAATATATCCTGAAAAAGACAAATTTGAAAAATCTCCAGTGCTTAGATCCCAAGTTCACTAGCTTAACTGAGGTGGAATACAGTATAGACACTGGCATTTTTTAAGAGACCCCCTGATAATTTTAATGGGCAGCAAGGTTTGAGGATTTTGTTATCTCAACTCCTCTCAAAGTGACTCATTACATGCTACGCTGTAATTTCAATACATTTTGCACATTTCCATGCTTAATATCTCAGCTCAGGATGAAAAAGACTCTTATTCCTATAACTTTGCATCCTTCTTTGCTCACATAAAAAATAACTTCTTATGTTTAAAATATAAAATAATTTCGAGTTGCAATGAGCTAATATAAAAATGGAAGAGCAAAGTTACATTGGACTGAGGTTGGGAACACCCCTTACTGTCTAACAGTCATTATATGCAAAGAATGCCAAAGCCTTACTTCTGGGCAAAGGACTTAACCATGGGGTATAATTTGCGAGGTTCTTGAAGGAACGTTTTATTTCAATATCTTTCTTACTCTTGGTGGCACATTAACTCAACTTCTGTCATTAGAGGTTGATTTATTCAGATTAAGCTTTACCTTTTTTAAGAGCCTTTCATTACTCATAAATAATCTTAGAAGGATCCATCAAGACCTTTATGTGAGATAACTCATGAGGTCACAACTGCATGTGACAAAAAGAGTCAGATCCAGTTACCATTTGTAACAGCCTCTGTCCTGGTTTATTTTCTGACTGTGCTCTCTATAAAGGCAGAACTATGCATTGTATCACCCATTATACTGTCAAGCCTTAACTCAGTGCCTGAGGCAAAACAAAAAGAAAGAAAAAGAAAAGAAATACACATTAAATATTTTTGAATGAATGAATGAATGAATATTTGAGTAAGCGATGAACATATGCACACATCCAAAAAAAAGTAAAAGAAAGAGAATAGATGAAATTCTTGAAGATATATTATTCCATAGTTTTCCTGAACATTTGATAGAAAAAACACATTGAAGACAACTCACTAATAGCTTCCTTTTTAAGCTGTTTCTTTTGCTGGCATGTACCTCTTTATTCTTTAACAACAATAATGATATGAACAATCACAGCTATCATTCATTCAGTTTTAACTGAGAATTGGACAAGTCAAGATTTTTGACTGACCTTCCCAGAAACCACATAAGGCAAATATTTTCCTTACCAATTAACAAAAGAGACACCTGAAACTTACATTACAATGTTTGATAATCTGGTTTCTCCTCAGATCCTATAAATCTTTCACCTTTTACAACCACTTGATAGGAAACGCGGGATTTGAATCACAGTTCGGCGCTTTGTGAGTTTATTGCTTCCTGATGCTCCTTCTTTCTTCTGTTCTCTCCATCCTAACACAGTCTTTCCTTTTCACATGGTCAGACGTAGAAATTGGACACAGGGACCCAGTTTAATCTGACTGAGTGTACAGCAGACTGCATAATTAGAAACTCATTGCTTTTTCACATCAGATTTGGAGTAGAAATTAGTTTCATTATTGTAATTTTCTAATCCAAATCTAAACAAATGATATAGATTTAAGTAATAGTGGATTAATTTAGTCATGGAATTTACTATATATCTCACCCAGTTTGTATATTGCTGTTTTTCTTATTGTTTCTGATCTGAGGTAACTTTCATTTACATTTCATTTACATTTCATTTAGACATCATGATTTAATCGAAAGATAAGAACTTAAAGGTAGGCACATGGCTTGCAGTATTTCCCTCTGCATTTAGTGGAAAACAGGCTTCAAGTCATCTATAATTTCTTACATTAAAAGCTAACAGAATATTTAGAAAGCTATAAATCAAAAAATAAACAAGCAGCAATAAATTGTATTATGGTTACATGAAGGTCTAAAATTCATAATATTTCATACATTATTATACCCACTCCTGTTTTGCCTTATACTGCTAAGTGAAAGTAATTTCTCTTAAGAATTTAGTATAATTTTCCTTATATGCCTTAGGCAAAATAAGCCATGCTGTGTGATTCACCTAAGGAAAGTTTGCCATAGAAATTCCCTGAGCTTCCTCCCATCTGACCTTCACCCTGGGAAGTCAGCACAGATGCTGACTGACAGGCCACCACGGCCCACTCACAGGTGCAGGTCCTGGCATGAGGACTCCAGACAGCTCACCGAAATACTTTTACTCAGGATTGGTTCTGCTGTGTCACTTCAATCCTCATCACTTTCTAGTCTTACCAATGGGCAAATTCACACATCTTTTTGCACTCTGCCCATCTCCTTTACTCTTCAAGTATGTATCTCTTAGATACGCTATTTTATTTTCCTGCACAAAACTGAACTCAAGCTACTAACTCAACAGATTTCCGAGGTTACTGCCTCTGGGTTTAGCAGCCATGATTGCTGGACTCATCTCTCCATCTAAGGAAACTCTTTTTCAATCTCTTTGAACTGGAATGAAAATTTCAAGAGATCTTGAGATTGTCCTGGGTTATAACTGTAACTGTGAAGGTTTCTGGCATCCTCCAGCTCTGACTGTACATTGTAATTAATGTCATTTTCAAACTGTACTAAGAAGGAAAGAAAGCTTCAACTGTAAAGGACCTGTACTTCATCTTTCCAATAATAATTCACAGTGGTGTATACAAATGTTAAATATAATGTAATTTGAAACCTAGAGTTTCACTGGGAGATATTTGAGTTAAGAAGACAAAAATAAATATTCTAAAAATAAAGATCAACATAGCTTCTGGAACTGAATATGAAACTGAGAGTTTCCCAGTGCACAAGGGAATGTCTTAAAATATTTTAATGCATTTTTTTCCTCAGAAAAACAAAGTGTTTCCTCATATTGAATTTGAATATAGATTTCCCACATTGAAAAAAGTAAACATATGATTTAAAAGAAAATATTTTCAGCCCTGATTTCACATTAAACACAAAAGAGAAATCATAGGACAGTTCTTACAAGTCATGCAAGTCAAAAGCATGAATAATATGAGTCTAAAGTATGCTATTAAAGTGTGATTTAGTACTTTTACTTATGATGGTATGATGCACAATGACTTTGTTCTATTGTAGTGCTTTGCTGAGGAAAGGAAAACGCACAGGGTGGCCTCTGTGAGCCAAATTACTGGAGGCTCCACTGAGAAAGTCCAGCATGGGGATACAAATACTTAGAAGTATCTTAATTTATGGTTCATTTGTTACACAGCAGTAGGAACTAATATGACTATGACAATTACTAGTGAAGTTTTCCTGATTATTTGGGTTTTCCACCGTTCTAGGACACTATTCTTTTTGTGGTTGAAATAGGCCGTGGTACTAGTAGTTACTGAAACAGTAACATTGCTTTCAGCTTACCATACTTATTTAGCTATGGCAGACATAGCACAGTTCCTACTACTGTGCCACAAAAATCTTGGAATTTTGTGGTAAAATATAGCTCTATTAGTTGGAGTTCCTGTTTGGTATAATAAGCAGAGATCTATTATGTTACTCTTTGGATATTAAATGTCCCAGAAAATCCTTTAAGATAAAGGTTTGCTCTCCAGTCTGTGGTGCTACTGGGAGATGCTGAAATCTTTATGGGATCTAGTGTAAGGAAATTAGGTCATGGTGGTATGGACTTGAAGAGGATATTGGTTCCTTTTTTTTCATCTTTGGTCACTTCGTTCCTGCCATGAAGTGAGCAGACCTTCTCCATGCATCCTATCAATATATCTATCGTGTCTCCACAGGCCCAAAGAAATAGAGACATACAACCACATACGGAAAACTTGAGCCAAAATAAACCTTTTTTCTTTTTAAGTCATTTTGGTATTTTTTTCAGTGAAGGCAAGATGACTACCACACACTCCTGAATTTGGTCTTACTACATGTCTCATTAAAGACATCTAGTAAGAACTAGAACTGAACACAGGTTCTGATAAATTCTTTATATTTTTGTGATAGCTGTTGCTTTAGCATGGTGTTGTAGTCAGGAGTTATGAGGAGAACAATTAGAATATGGACATGGAATTTTTAATATTATTTTTACGATGGTCAAGCAGAGTTAACACAAGAAAATGCAGGAAATCTACCCACAACACTAAAGACATAGAATATTTAGCCAAGGGCCTGAATCCCACAGCAATGTCCCATATGAGTCCAGATGAAGACACAGATCCCATGACAATGCCTCCCACAAGTCCAACTGGAGGTTTAGAGCTCACAAGAAGGACTCACACCAGTCTCTTTTATGGACCAATGCTAGGAAGGCCCAAAGGTTAGTGGTGGAAGCTAGAAAGTCTATGCCAGCAGGGTGAAGGAGCTGTGATGGTAGGTTGAGGTTTCTATGCTGCAGCCAAGAATTCATGCTCAAAAAAGAGACCAGGGCTATCTTGAAAAGTATCAAAGCAACACAGAGGCCCCGAGCTCCTCCAAAGATAAGCACAGTTGAACACATGCCAGGAAGCCAGCATGATGAGTTAATTCTGGAGATTGAGCGGCACATGTCTTCCCCTCCAAAGCCAGGAAGCAATGCTCGTTGTAAGGACCAGGGCTCTCCAGGAGAACCAATGGCTCAAAGAGCAACATGTAGGAGAACCCATGATGCCTCAATGCCTTCCTTCTCTCCTTCTGCACATCTCTATTTATGCTGGCAACTTTCCTTGGGTGGAACATTTATGCTCAGCACCATGGTGATTTAATTCATCTGGTGTTCAGTTGACCATCAGTTTTTAATCCATAACACATGGCCTAATCTATTGTTTCTAATATAGAAATTAAAAATACAAAGAAATGTGGGTGGGAAATGAGGGGCAGATTTTTAAAGACAGAATGTAAGATTCCCTAAATGAGAGTTGGTTACAGTAAGCAGAAAATTGAATAAAATGGTACAGTTAACCACATGAAGATCTATTTCAGACAAAAGAAACAGGAAATTCAAAAGGAAGAAATGGGTTTGATGTGTAAAAGAAACAAACAATGCAATATTTCTAGTAGGTAAGAACTAGGAAGTAGACAAGAGTTAAGTCACAAAGGTTTATAAGCCACTGGAAGGAATTTGGATATTACTTACAATACGTTGGAAATTCATCAGCATGGATACATTTAAGTCACTAAAGAACATAAATCAAGAGGCAAGTTATGCTGTTGCAACAAAAAAATCTCAGTGACTTAAAACAAAGTGGAAAATAACATGAATTTTTCTCATGATTCCACTGAATGTCAATCATGCGAATCTTGCTGAGGATTGTTTTCTGTGTTGACCATTTTTATCCAAACTTAAAAACCCATATTTGCAGAACCATCATCATTTGTCAGATGCAAGTTATGTAGAAGTAGAAAATGTATGGAGGTATGGAGAAGTAGAAAATGTTCTGGAGGGCCTTGAATCAGCAATTAAATGGTGTCACCCAGTAATATTCATGTCATTTTCTGCTTTCAATCCATTTTCCATTCTAGTCACATGATCTCACCCACTGACAAGAAGTTAAGTGAACCATGCAATATATCCAGAGGGACAGGGCATTTTGTTTAGTAGGAAGCACTCAATATCACTTATATTGATAAAAATCTCATTTTGGCTATTCTGATGGCACTATATTATGAAGACTAGAGCAGAAACAGGGATATTGTTGACAGGCTATTTTATGAGACATTGTAGTGGTGTGAACGCTGCAGACACTGAAATGGGTATCTCATTCTAAAGTATAGCAACTACAGTTAGATGATGGGTTAAGTAAAAAAAGGCATTTTGAGGGTAACTGCTATGTTTTGACAGAATATTAGTGACAAAGAGTTGTGTTAGAAAAGATGCTGAAAATAGAGAGGCTTGTTATGTTTTTGTTTTGTTTTTGTTTTTGACACGTTAATTTCAAATGCCTAGGTTTACCAGCAACTTTTCAGGGAAAAAGTTGAAGAGTAATCACCTTAGAACTGATATAGAAATCCATGAAGTCATTATACCACCATCTAACAAATGAGTTATGTAGAAAGGGTAAGAAAGCAACACATTGAGATATGGAACTCTGAAAACTTCAGAGCTCAAGATTTATAGAAACAATGGACAATGAGGCTGAGAGGAAACACTGATGTGAGAGGAAAACCAGGAGAACGTGCTGGTTTCAGAAGGTATATAGACATTTTTTTCAAGAAAAGAGTAAATGATCAACTATAAAATGCTGCAAAGGGATGAAGATAGGAAATAAAGCCATTGGGCTTGGCAAGGTGGGTGTCAGCAACAGCGCACACCAGGCTCTGTGGAAAGGGTTCAGAGGGTACAGGGTACAGGCATGGTGACAGTGGTACTAGTGACAAGCTTTGAAAATTTTATCTTTATAAAAAACAGATAAATGAGGTACAGACAAGGTAATGTAGGTAAAGGTATGTTTCTTATCATTTGTTAGTATTTGAGGTTAACAATGCATTTGTGTAATGATGGGACTCTGATGATAAAGGGAAGATGTAAATAACACCAGGAGAAAATCCTGTGAGAGAGTGAGAATTAAGACACAATGGATGCAGACCCACTTTGAAAAGATGACTCAAAAAAAAAAAAGAGAAAAAGATAACTTGCTAATTCTGTCAGGAGGAATAAACTATGCCCTTTAGGGAAAGGTAAAAAACTGATAAACTAAGAAAAAGACAAAAATGTAGGTAAATATTCTAAGATACAACTTCAAGCAACCCTGAGTTGTCTAAATATTGGGTCTGGCGTCATATGCTATAACCTAGATTGAAGGGTCTAGTCTGTTTTAGTGACCCTATAGTCACACCAAAAGTGCTCCAGCTTCATAATAAGATTCTTCTAAGATATTCCTATGTATTTCAAATTAAACACTCCCAAGAATTTCTTTCAGTTACAAAACAAATAAATATGCCCTAATTAGTATGCATAATTATGCATATTATAGCATGAAGATGATCATCTTGCCTCTTGGAAATTTATGATTACCATATTTTAATAGTGCTCTCCCGGGGTTTCCATGCAGTGTCTGGTTTCTGGCTCATTTGTTTCCTACCACATAGCTACCATTCTTGAGAAACATGGGTATGCTCTCCTCTCACTTAACTCCCAACCCTTCCGCTATATGGCATCAGATTGCACTGCTAAGAGGTGAGATTCCAACCACCACATTCCGCTAATGATTGTATTAGCCTGCTAAGACTACCACAACTAAATATCACAGGCTAGGTGGCTCAAACAGAAGAGGTCTATCTGTCATTTTTCTGGAGGCTGGGAGGTCAAGATCAAGTGGTTTAGTTTCTTCCAAGACCTCTCTCCTTGGTGTACAGATAGTTAGGTGTTCACTGTGTCCACAGTCCTTTCTTTTTGTCCAGACATCCAGTGTTTCACTTATTAAATGAGGCTTTCCTGTTGGGTCCCATTCTCATGACCTCATTTAACCTCAATTATAGTTTTAAAGGTGCCCTTCCCAAATGCAGTTTTAATGAGGAGTTGAGTTAAGCATATAAACTGGAGACAAGAGGATGTAGTTGATTCCATGTAACCATCTTGCTAACAAATTTGATGGCAATAATTCAGGCTTTATTTGAATAGTGTTATTTATTTTAAATTTTTACAATATCTTGCTTAGAAAAATTCATTTAAGTACCCCACTCAATTTCCTTTCCTGGCCCTGCTTGTGTCTTTGGTACTCCTACTCAGTTTCATAACATTTCTTTTCCCACACCTTCCTTAATTATTTACCTCTAGAATCAGTCTTGAGACATGTTTTGATCTTATTCTGATTTCCCTAAGGGTTGAAAATCAGTCCATGCCTTCTGACATTGTCTGCTTTGTACTGATATAGTTTCATAACTGTAGTTAAGATCCTTTCTAGAATCTTAGAATCACTTGGCTCACTTTCTATTGGACATTCTGGACATAGTAATCATACAATATGTATTTGTTCAATTCATTCATTCATGTAGAATATTTCCACTGGTCATCTATTAAAGAGCAAGTACTCTTTTAGGTGTTTATCATGTATTAGTGAAGAGAAGAGACCAAGATTATTGTCCTCAAGGAATTTCTCTCCAGAAGTTGGCAAAAAATTGTCAATAAACATACAGAACAAATTAATTATACAGTACTTTTACACGGTAGAAGGTGTTAAGTATAAATAAAGGAATTTCAGGGATGGATCCAGAAGGTAGTTTGAAAGATTAAATTAGTTCACTGGGTGAATCTCAATCATGAAAGGAAACACAAAAAGCTGGGTGGGGTGGAACACACCAATAATCCCTTCAGAGGTTGAGACAAGAGGATCTTTTAGTTTGAGACCAGGCTTGTTTACAAAGTGAGCTAAAGGTCAGTTTGAACTGCATAGTGAGACCCTGTCTCAGAGACAAAAAAAAAAAAAAAGGCAACACAGAAGAGGTTTAAAGATGGTGAGTGAGTGTATACAATTACAACAGAGACATCTCAAACATAATAATTCCATGTTCTCTATTCAACTTGTTCCATATAATTCCTGATGTGACTGCCATATACACTTTTGCAAGGGACCATAAACATCAGTCTCTCAAAGCAGGACATGGACAGGACTATTTGTATAAACCTATGCAGGCAAAACTTGAATGTCTGTATGTACAGATTACTAGCTATAACCCAAGGCAGAAAATTGTTAATCATCCTTGCTTTCTTCTCTTGATTTGTTCATGTCCTTATGGTTCTCCCACTAGATCATCAAGTTCTTCTGACATTACCCTAAACTATCTCTTCTTTATTTGTTTGTTGCCCTCTTAATTCAGTTTCTCCAGATTACTGACTGCATTGTATCTACCTTTAATGGTTTAGATCTAAAATGCTCTTCCCCAGAAGTCTCATAGTTGGACATAGGTCCTCTTCAAAGGGGGCATGAGTCCTTCGAGGGACCTGTAAGGGTATATTCTTGTCCCCGGCTCATTTCTCTCTGTCTCTGTGTCTTTCTCTCTCTCTGTGCTTCTGTCTCTGTCTCTATTTGTCTGTCTTTGTCTTTCTCTGTATCTGTGTCTCTTTCTCTCTCCCTCTTAATCTCTCTCTCTCTCTCTCTCTCAGTCTCTCTATCTTTCTCTGATTTTAGGCTACCATAAACTGTCCAGCTATCTTTATCCATGCCCTCCACCATTCTCTTTCTGCCTTGAAGCCAGGCAAACCCATGGGAAACTGTGAGCTAAATAAGCCTTTTCTCCTTTAAGTTGTGGGTGTCAAGTATTTTGTGCCAGTAAGGGAAAAGCTGTCTACTACATAGCTAAATGTTCATGTGTTGGTAATTTAATGTTCAAATTCATATGTTAATAGTATATAGCCTTTGGGAGATGGTTAGGACTAGTTGAAGTGCTAAGGCTACAACCTCAAAATGGCATTAGTGGTTTAGAAGAGGAGAAACAGACTGGATGTGGCATGTTTCCTCTGTCTCACCATGAGGTGCCCTCTGCCATCCTGTGAGGCAGCAAAGCCCTCACCACATGTTAGTGCTATGCTCTTGGACCTCCCACCATTAGAAACACAGACCAAGTAAACATATTTTCTGCATAAGCTATACAGTTGTGTTATGGTTTAATTCTGGATGTCCCCCCAAAGCTTCATGCAGTCATGGAGGCAGGCTTTTAGAGTTTGTGAACCACTCATGGTCCAATGCTGGAATTATGGGTGTGAGTGCTACACCCAAGTGGATGTGGCTTACATACAATATAAGGGTCAGAGTCTTTTTTACGTATCCCTCCCTTTTGCTCTTGTTACTTGTGCTGTTTTCCTCTGCTATGAACTGTTGCCCTCTACCATGTGCTACCCTGCCTTGGACCCAGATAATTATGAGCTGAAACCTCCACAGACTGTGAGCTAACTAAACCTTTCCTTCCCTAATTTTGAATTTTGGGTATTTTGTCTCAGTAATGAGACACAGTAGCCAAGACAAATTGTTTATGAACAGACTTAGATACTAACAGTATCAGTAAAAAGACTAAGATACTAAGTTAGACAAATAGACTCTAAAATGTCTGCACTGTCCCCCAGTTTGCTTCTTCTCAGGTCTTCCCTACACCACCAAGTTTTCTTAAACACTTAGATCTAATATTGTCTGTTTCATTTAAAGTCTTCAGAAGAGAGGGGGAAAGGAAGGCTTTCAATAGCAAGTACATTTGTGACCGAAAAAGGCTTGCCTTGCTGGCCCCAGGCAATGCTCTGTGTTACCTGTCACTTGGTCCGATGCTGTGGGGGCCAACCCTACCTGTGGTCCCTGCTGCAATCTATCTATGCCAAATACCTCCCCCCAGAAAGTAAGAATACAAGAGGAAGCAGCCAGTATATCTTGGAAATCCATGGCTTCTGCAATTTCAAGTCTAAAACTCAGTGCCTCAAAGATTAAAAGCCCATTATAGTCCTTAAGATGTGGGAAATTAAAAATATATCAGATCCCTCTATATTTCCTATTTCAGCCCAAATGAATTCAATTAGATTTCACTGCAAACTATAAAGTACTCCAGGACTATTTCCTCTTTAAATTGATTATAAATGTTGATGCTCTTAAGTATAAGTGCAAATTAATCTAGGGAATTCCATGAAATTTTATTTCTTAATTAAGCCATTTAAACTAAATTAGTTAACTGAAATGACTACTCTGGCTCCTAAGATTGTTCAAGGTCAGACAAATGTAATCAAATGTAACATAGTGATTTTTCACTTGCCATAAACCTTTTCATCAAACTCATTTCACTGCTTTGAACTTGATAGAGAGGAGAGGTTTCACTCTTGGGCTGCATAAATCAAGATTACAGGAAGCAAAATAAGGTGACAATACTCAGGCCAATTGTAAGAATTTTTGGAAAAAAGAAATATGGTCTCCATTTAACTGAGAAAGAAGCCCAGAATTTAGAATGCCCAGAAATTAAACTTTCTTCTTGTGTACAACTGGCATTCCTCCAGTGAACACAATCCATTTGGCCAGCCAGATGGACTAGCTCTGGCAGCTTTTCAGTCTCCTGCACAAAGCTCTCAGCCTGAGGAAGAGAAAAATCCCCAAACAAAAATATAAATGGAGAAGATTCAGTATTGTGGCTAAACAATGGGAAAGACTCACGGTCTTACAAATGAGGTTCCCACAACATTGTCTGTGCATGGCAGACATTCCAACTGTTTCTTTCTTCTTGATTTTTAATAGCTTATTTATCATGGATGAAGGATGAGATTACTTATCTAAGGCTCCATACTTTTGGCAGAAACCCTTTATAATGCTCTGTTCCTCCCTCCTAGAGGAAAGAAGGCAATGTCTAATTTTTTTTTGCTGAGAAAAGATAGTAAGCAATGCCAACAAAGTACATTGATAAGAATCTAAACTGCAAAAAGATCCTTTGAAAATGTAAACTTTTACATTGTCAACTATCAAAAAGACTTTAAAAGGATATATTGTCAAAGCAATGTTTTTTTCTCATTTAGGAAGATTTACTCTTTTTCTCACTTTTTAATACCATGTATCCAACGCAAGTTTTCCATTAGCCTGAATGATAATTATCTTTTGTCAATCAAGCTCTGCTTCTGAGTTGAAGTCCATTGATCATCCTTTAATTCAACTGTTATACCTTTTCAGTAATCATAGCATGTTTCTAGTCCTGAAGTCAAGGGTTTAGATAAGGGAGCATGGCATCTTACCGTCTTACTTCTTTCCTTGCCCAGATTGGACAAGCTATAAAGCCATTCTAACTAGCCATCTCAAATTACACTTTGCATAATTATGGGACTTTGAAAGTATTCTAAACATAGTAAATGTTTTAACTCACTAATCAGTATGTTACTTGAGGGGATGATTAAAGAATATGAACCAAGCAAAATATGTTAAAGTATTTTACTTGTCAATCTTTTCAAACATTTCTTTATATTTTGTACATAAAGTCAGCTGAATGCTTAAATATGGTCCCTTCTTCCCTCCCTTTCTTTTGGTTATTTAACTCCTACTCTGATCTAGCTACTATACTGAATGACTTCTTTGAATAATCTATAAATGTTCTAGTTATTCCAGATATTAAACACATATTACCTATATATAGTATCGCTAGCTAATCTTCAAGTTTCTTTCATTATTTACATCTTCACAATAGGTCAAGTTGTAGATCAACTATCACAAGTAAAAGCTAGCAGGTAGAGCAATTGCCAATATTAGATTTTTTTAAAGTTGTTGTTGGGCTGCATTTTGTCCAACTGGTTTGGAGGACCAAAAATTATATGAATAGATACCTGGAATGCTGTTGTTCTGCTATTCTTCTGTCTGATTGCAACTTGCATGGATGTGATATTTATGAGAATTCATTTCACTGTACACTAATGATATATATACTCTATATATGGTGTATTTCAACTAAAAATAACACAAAAGTAGTTTCCATTTCCTAAATATGGGCAGTGTCTTTGAATGAGAAACATTTTTCTTTGTTTTCCTTCATCTTTCTTTCTTTTTAACATTTTCTACTTGATAATTCCCCTATCTCTCTCCCAATTTAAGTGGGATCCCACACATAAAAATCTACTATAAAATTTTGTCTCCATCAACAATTGTTTTAATGGCATCTCAAACAAATAGGTAATCAATCTACTTAGATGTAAAGAATTTTAGCTCTAATTCATGATGACATTATAAGTCTCAAGGTCTTCTAAGTGAAAATATAGTACTCTGCAAACATATGCAGTATGTGTTCTGCAAAGGTCTTTGGTACTTCATGACCCAATTAAACAGTCAATGTAGTTAACGGATAATTTTGTTGATGTATAATTTAAAAATAATTAAATGCATATACCCATTTATATATATCACTCAATTCCTTATCACCACCATCAAGATATGGAATGTTTTCATCACTCTCCTAAGGGCCTCTGTGTTCCTAAATATCTATGCCCCCTTCTACTTCCCTTCCTGATCCCAGGTAACTGTAGCCTGTGTTTCACCACTAAAAACTAGTTGAACTACAAAATGCACTTAATTTGCATTATGCACTGTGTCCTTTTGTTTGTGGTTTCTTTCAGTTACTATTATGCTTTTAAGATTCATTCATGGTCTTGGTTTTATTTTCAGTGACACTAAATTCCATCTGATGGATGTGATACCTTTTTTAATACATTCACTTGTTGATGAACATTTTTAGATTTTACTTTGCTTTAGTGCTTCGAATGAAGCTGCTATGAACTATACACATCTCTGGGTGGACGCCTTAGTTTTTTTTTTCCAGAAGAAGAAATATAAAAATAAACCATCGGGATGGGGGACAGGACGACATGAGATGTCTGATTCTCAACCCACATGCAGGCAGGATCACAGTCGCCCCCCAGAGATGGGAAGAGTTTCTTGTTCTCCTGGCACTCCAAGTCATCCACACAGTGCAGGTCCCGATGTGCCAGGGTCTCTCTCCTTCGGGCCGCCGAAAGTCTGCCACACTCTCAGCCACCCCCAGAGAGGGGAGGAGTTCCTTGTTCTCCCGGCACCCCGAGTCAAACGCACGGTGCAGGTCCCAATGTGCCAGGGTCTCTCCCCAGCAGGCCCCCTAAAGCCCACCATACTCACCTGCTATTTCTTTCTGATGAATTGCCCATTCCATTTCCAAAGTTCTGAAATGGTCAACAGACCACAGAAAGAATCCTCTATAGGCTCCTGTTTGAAACCAGCAGCTACAGCGATCTGCTGGCCTTGCTTCAGGGCCACTTCATGCTTCTTAAGAAATGCATGACTTGTTCCAAACTGGAATCTCAATTTATAAGCAAAAGTACTGAATGGCTTCTGCCTAATGGAGGGAAAGGAGGAGAGACGTTTGCTGCGTGTGAAGTAGGGGATTGAACTAGAGACTAAGAGTCAAGAAATCTTCTTTTTCAGCTCCATATTCATTAAGGAGATTTACTTGAGAATTTTGATATAATTTATAAATTAGTTCGTGTGTAAACTTTTGCAGCTACACTGACAAAATTGAAAGGTGATCATCATTTTATTTATATCGCATGACCGGGTCACAAAGCCTATGTTATACTGTAAATTATATTTCAAAGTGCTCTGTTTATCTCAAAGATAATGTAAAATTATTTAACTTGCTGTATATTAAATTCTAGGTCATATTTTTGCAGTTATTCATAATAATAGACTAAAAGCCTCAATGTTATTCACTTTCCTTGGTTTCTGTCCAGTGTAAATTAGCTCTGGGTAGATACTAGTAACTTACTTCTTAAAACTGGTCTCTAAGAAACATTCAGGATGATTTCTCACCTCTGTATGTTATCTAATTCATATAAATTCTTACTATGGACTAGAAACTGCGTTAATGCTGAGAAAACAAAGATGGAAAGGACACACTGCATTCACGAAATGTTCACAGCCTGCCAGGGGAAAAGACTAACAATAGTATGCTTCATTGTAGAAGGTAAAATAAAAGGAATGTGTACATGATAAATTCACTGTAACTGGAGGATGAGAAAGCATGCTGGGGAAGATATTCCCAAATAATGGTTCTAAATTTGTGAAATTACTTTGCAGTTTGGGAACAACTCTGGTGGAAGTTGACACAGAGAAGGGTTTTAAGGAACTGTAGTAGGAGGAAACTGGGTTTTTCTGCAGGATAAAGGGAGTAAATGGAAGTAGGAGAAAATAAACTCCACTCCATAGCTTCTTAAATCTCTAAATAGATCACCCACTCCAATTCTTGATCTGTACTTGTTTAGAATTTTATGGTTGTGGTGCTCCAAAGCTGACATTTGGGTGCTTGAATGCACAGATGCAGGTTGCCACCAAGCTCATGTTCCTTTCTCTGGGAAGCATAGAACATGGAAAATTTCCTTTTTTAAAACAGTTCTGTGTTAGTGCAAACAGATCCTTATATCAACAGAGAGTTATCAAGGTTAATGAGAAAAATTATCTCATCAGAACAACCCCCTAATGGAGGCGTGCGTGCAGGAGCGGCTGCCTCTCTAATCTGGGAGAACTGGGTTTTTCCTGTGAAGTGATCCATCAAAGTCACTTCCTGGCTTTTTAGCCTTTCTGGAGAAAAAAGTCCCCCACCCATCTCATTCTGAATAAGAAGCAAAGTAGTTGGGAGAAAAGGCCCTGCATCTCAGTAGCAAGGCACAGAAGGGATGGCAGGTGCTCCCAGAAGCTGACCTAGGAAGCAGAGGTCTGCACTCAAAACCTCTTACTGCCTTTGAGGGTGCCAAGAACTGGGGATGACAAAGCAAGTGCCAGGGAAGGGAAGAAAATGAGTGCCTTCCACATACATGAACAAGCATAGGCATAGGCACATTGCAAACGTATGCATGCATACACACAATACACTGCACCTGCAAACACAAACACACACTATAGCATGCTACATATACCCAAAAGATGAACATATACCATACTTACCCATATTCAGGTGGCTACACGCACACCCACATACCATAAATAACCACATTCTATGCACTATGCATAATCACAGACATGCATACTGGCGTACAGTGTCATGCTCTGTGTCCTGCTTTCACTTGGTCTTTTTTAAAAAAATTTTATTTTAAAGAGAATAAAAACAAGCAACTAAAACAGAACAAAGTCAATCAAAACAACACAGGACTTCAAAACAGTAGGACGTTAACAATGGTTACCATAATGCCTCTTGTTGTCTTCAAAACAGCTGTAAATAACTTCAGATATCATAAAAATCAAACAAAATAGAACAGAACCAATAAAAGCAAAGCAATGAATGCAATACAGGACTTCAAAACAAGATAACAGTAAATCCAAAATGGCTACCATAATATATCTTGTTATCCTTGAAATGGCTGTCCATGCCATCTGACATAATAAAATCAAACAAAGCAAAGCAGAGTAAAACCCAACCTAACAAAACAATGAAAGTGATACAGGACTTCCAAACAAGATAATAGGAAATTAACAATGTCTACCACCCCTCGAAAGTTCCCCCATAGATGCCACACTGTGTATTATTATCCTCTGAATAGATGATCAGACCACTGGCTTTGGACCTACAAAGTCAGTGAACCACTAAACACTACAAGCATTAAATTGTATTTTACATCGGTAGCTATCATCATAACAGTGTTTCTCCAGATCAGCTTGTTGCTTATGGTGCAGGGCGTTGGGGGGAGGGGTTGGCTCTTCTTGTTTCCCCGCCCATGGGCTGGAAGGGGCTGGCGTCTGGCTCTCCCCACAGCAGCCTGTGTATGGTGCTAATTCACAGAGAGTGCTTGCTTCTTGGTGACTTCTTGTTCTTTTCCTGTCATTTGTTCTTAATCTCTTATACTTTATAGGAAAAGTTCAGCTACATATTTTTGTAAGTTATTCTCTTTATTGGTTCTTTCGGAAGGAGACTGGAACCTCTATCCTCTGCCAATCTACTAGCTAGAGAATGTTTTGTCTTCTGTTATCATTATTATGGTGGTGATGTTTAGTTTTACTTTGTTCTGGAGCAGTCAGATGGTAGGAGAAAAATAGCAATGAAGCCACAGATTCTGCACAAAGGGCTTTTAACATGCAATACAATTTGCTAGACAAGGGCCAGCTTGCAGTCACTAGGATGCACTCCCTGCCCACTTCAAAGTCTGAGTCCTTGTCCTTGTCTTGCTTCCTTACGTTAATGCCAAGCCTATCACCAGCATAAGTGCTGTGGCTGATCCACTCCCCACTTAGCCTTCTTTCGCCTACTAAACTCCTCTGTACTCAAGACCCACCTCCTTTAGGAAGCTTTCAGCCTGCACTGATCCTCCTCTTCCTTGGGCCTTCTGTAGTTAAGTTATAGTAACTGTAGTAAGTCTTCTTTAAAGCACAGTTTAGCCTGTAATTTATATCGGCTTGTACTCTTGCTAGATTTCAAGGCTGTCAATCTTGACTTCTTCAGTCAGCGTGTAAGTGATTGCAGGGCATGATCAGTGTTTCAATGCATTCTAGCATGCTCCCTTAGCTTCTGACAAAATGCAAGGCACTACTGAGTTGAGATTCTTCTCTTAAGACATGGCCAATAGATTCTATAGTATTATACACTTTCTTTGACAGAGGTTTCATTTGAAAAATTACCTATTTTTCCTAATGTTCTGATTTCATGCATTGGTAAGAATTCTGAAGATAGTACAGATGTACAAATCATCCTTTACAGTTATTATTAATATTCTTCAGTAATGAAGACCTTGGGAGCTCAAGGCAAAGGAAAGGCTAAAAAGCTATGAATTCTGGGATTGAGCTCTTTTCCGATGGCAAACATTTGCTTCACATAGTTTTTAGACAACCCAATGAAGTTAAACAGCTCCTGAGACAAATCTTAGACAAATTGGTTGATCATTATAATTAAAACAGGGCATAATTTAACCACTTATAGGATTATGAATTACTGATTACCTGTTATATGTGTTCTGAACTCTGGACAAGTATGCCGTTTGTACTGTAGAATTTCAGATGATGATCACCACCATGACGCTGTTGGAGATTGAGATAACAAAGGGAGTATATGACTGGGACTGTGAGGAAGTTGTGTTGAGAACCAATTTATATAGAATAAACAGAGAAAATATCACTTAAACTGAAGTAAGATCAAAGCACAGGAAGCAGGCTGCCCTCAGAGTAGGGAAAGAGGCAGTTTGTCAAGTGCAACTTTTGTTCAGTCCATAGTCGCTGGTTATTTAGGGATGCCATCTAAACAATCAAAATCATGGGTTGTAATTGTAATCACTCACTACCATGTATCATTGATCTAAAAAATGTAATCTTTCTAATGTCACTGTAAGTAAGCTTTTGCAAATTGGAGAGGCAGCTAAAAGAGAGGGGATGGAGAATCAATTTGGCTCTACTGGAATGTGTCCACCTTGCTAATTAAACATCAGAGCCTGTCTCAGACCATCCTAATTCAGTATAAAAGACTGCATAAAGAGTATGCATTGTTGAATATGTAAAATATTACACAAATCATAATGTTGTAAAAAATCAAAAGATACATATATACAATTAAAACATAAATCTAAACACTCTTAAATAGCTGCGTTGTTGTTTACTGTTACTACTGCCATGTATTCTTCATTAATGTTTACTGGAGCCTGTCTGGATAGGCACTGATCCATTGACAGGTCTCATTTCACCTCTGTTACCAGTAATGAGCTCTCTGAGATGCCAAAAAAATTGTATATGAATCCATTCACAGCTCTGCTCTCCTGGATACTATTTCACCCCTTCTATGGTTTCTCAGATTGCCACTTGTTCCCAACCTCAACCTTAGTTTGTTAATTTTGCTTCCTACTTCACAGAAGAAATGAAGGCAATTAGAAGGGAAGCATCACAAACTCTCACCACCATATCTACCTACCTTCAGTGTCTTCAAACCAACCTTTTAGCACCAGAGATAATTCACTGTGCTCATGCCAGAAGCCAGAACTTCCAAAGGGCACAGGATACCATTTCCACTCGCCTGCTCAAACCACTTGTCCGCACACTCTCTGAAGATATTTTTCTTCTCCCGTGGATCATTCTCATCAGCATCTAAGCACGCAGTTGTACTTCTCATCTTAAAATTACTTTTCTTGAACCTCTTTCTCCATAAGCTACTATCCTTGCTAGCACATGTGCACTGTTTTGTAGCAAATGTCTGAAAATTCATCTATACTCATTGCTCAATCATTTCCTTCTCAAAAACCTAATTACATCAAGCTTTAAGCCCCATAACTACACAAAAATTGCTTTTTAAAAAAATGTAATGGTAAGTTTTATAGTGGTACAGTAACACAAATCCTCTTCTTAATTTTTTTCCTCAATTTTACTACCAAGATACATATTTTCTTGGTTTTCTGTCCATCTCACTGGTCATTCCTTTCTATTACTTTTTTGGTGATTATTTTCAACTACCAACTCTTTATACTGGCATCCCATGAGATAATACTTTATTCCTTTTTCCTCTTCTCAGTACAGATATCACCTGAATGCTAACACTCCTTCCAAATTCCACAACTCATTTCTTGATGTTGTCACTGAGGCATCTCATAGATGGCTCGAACTGCCTAAAATTGAACTCCTGGCCTTACTCCATAAAACCTACTTAATTAGTAGCCTTCCCTATTTCTGGAATAGCAATTCCATTCTTCTAGTTGCTCAGATCTAGATGTAGTCCCCAAAGTTCAGTGTGTAAAAGACTTGGTTTTCAGCCAGTGGTATTATTGGGAAATGATAGAACTTTTAAAAAGTGAGGCCTAATGGAAAGAAGGTCCTTGGGACCCTGCCTGGGAAGGAGATAGGTATCGGGCCCCAACCCTCTTCTTCCTTTTTCTTTGTTCCCTATCTGCCATGAGGTAAGCAGCTTTCTCTGCCTCGCACTACTCACGATGATGTTCTACCTCAACACAGGCCGCGTAACAAAGGATCAACTGATCACAGACCGAACCCTCAAAACTGTAAACCAGAAGAGACCCTTTTCCTTTTTCTTTTTTTTTCAGGAAGAATTTAGTTTCATTTTAAAGAGAATAAAACCAAGCAAAAAACAGAATAAAGCCAATCAAACAAGACAGTGTGTCACAGGATTTCAAAACAAGATAATAGAATATCACCACTTGTTAGCATAATGCCTCTTGTTGTCTTCAGAATAGCTGCCCATACCTTCAGACATAGAAAAGTCAAGCAAAACAGAAACAGAACCAATAAAAATAAAACAATGAATGCAATACATGACTTCAAAACAAGATAATAGTAAATCCAACATGGATACTTTAATGTATTTACTATCTTTGAAATGGCCATCCATGCCATCAGATACAACAAAATCAAACACAATAAAACAGAATGAAACCTAACCACACAAAACAGTGAGAATGATGCAGGATTTTGAAACAAGTTACTAGGGAATTAACAATGGGCACCACCTTCAGAAGGAGATTCCTCCATATATGCTATATTGCATACTGTTACACTCTAAATAGATACTCTGTGCAGACTTTAGGCATGCAAAGTCAGTGAAACACTAAACAGTACAAGCATTAAGTTGTATTTCACCTCAGTCGCTGTCATCACAGCCTGTTGCTTATGGGGCCGGAGTGTGCTGGGTGTTGGCTCTTCTTGCCTCCCTGCCCACGCACTGGAAGGGCTGGCATCTTGCTTTCCCCATCAGCCGGTGCATGGTGCTGACTCACAGGAGGTCTTAGCTTCTTGTTGACTTCTTGTTCTCCTCCCCCACGGTCCACAAATGGTACTGACTCACAGGAGAGTGCTGGCCTCTGGCTCTGTCCCAGTAGACCCTTTTTTCTAGACTCTTTTATCTTATTAGTTGATTTATTGCAAATATTTGTTACAGCACTGCAAAGTTAATACATCTACCTTCGCTTGCTTCTTCTTTTTGCATCCCACATAAACCCACGCACAGAAGTCCAGCTCTGCTCTTGTAGCATTCCTGTAACCCTGCTGCTGTCTCTTGAACAGTGTCATCATCACCGCCTCACAGCTCTTAGTGCTCACTTTTTTAAAAGATGGAGTCTCACTGCAGAGTTCAGACTGGCCCTGATCTCACTGTTTAGCTCAGGCTGGCCTTGAAGTCATGGCAATATTCCTGCCTCAACCTCAAAAGTTCTGCGATTACAGACATGTTCCACCATAGCTGTTTTCTGTTGGTCTTCCAGCTGCATGAGGCAGTACTAAACAAACTATATTCAGCACTAGAGCCATTCTTTTGAAATGAATGACTCCTTCTTTAAAAAAAACAAAATGTTGTGTTTCTGTATAAGGCTTTCCTGGAACATTGTACTTTAAATGGCAAGCCCTTATTGTCACCTACACTCTTGATCCCCCTTACTGTTAAATTCATTTATCACATGCTTATTTACCATATAATATTGTTATGGTTGATACATTGTATCAACTTGAGAAGTTTAACTAAGAGACTCAGCAGAGAGCCAAGATCCTTACTTTGTAAATATCCTCATCCTGTGCAAAGGAGGGCACAGAGATTTTGTGAGTGCTACACCCACCCAGGGTGGCAAATAGGCTGCTTTTGCTGGCTGCTGCCCGAAGTGTTGCCTCAGTGCCATGCCACCCTGCCTTGCAGCTAGCTGATTATGGACTGAAATCTTAAGAAACTGTAAGATAAATAAACTGTTCCTTCCTTCATTTTGGGTATCAGATGTTTTGTCTGAGCAACAAGAGAAAAGTAACCCAGACAAATACTGCATTTATTTTTGTTTGCTATCATTCTCTGTTACTAGAATGTAGAAGCCCATACAGTGGGGATCTCTGTATACTCGGTCTCTCTAGGCCTCACATTTACCTTGAATACAGTCTTCCATATAATATGTACCAAATATTTGCTGAGTACATTAATGGTGGTAAATATTAAGAAAGAACTAAAAGAAATGACCTAAAATATGACAGTGTCAATAGAGGGAAGGGACATGCTAATAATAGATTTCAGATCCCCTGACAGTGGTTTCAGGGATAAAATAAAGCAGTAGAGGGTGATTCTAGGTGCATGGGCTTGCTTAGGCTTAACCAGGCAGGTGGAGACAGGGGTGAGGTGGGGAGCACAGTTGGGATGAGACCAGGAGCTTCTTCCCACTGGGTATGGTTTGTGGCATGGATGAGAAGGTATGGACATTTTTTAGCAAGTGTTTAAACCAAGGGATGGATGGGAAAATATGAAGAAAGTGTCTGTTTTCTGTAAGAAAGGAAGCAATGCACTGAAGGATATTAGCAGAGTATGAGAAGAACTACAGGGCAGGGGTCTTGAGGGAAAGATGAGATGAGAGAAGATAAGAGGCCAAAGAGGAGGAAAGTTCAGATATATTTACAGCAATTACATTTCCTGAATCAATAGTCATTCTTGGGGATGCTTTCCAATGGCAAGCTGGAAAAGAAGTGCAGAAAACAAATGGATGAACTGGTCCAGAACTGTATTTCTGCAAGGGAAGATAGTCCACAAATTTGAGAGGAAAATATAGTGGAAAAGGTGAAATGGTCAGTTGTGGTATAAGGGTTGTGTAGGAAAGAACAGACCCTAAACCTTCTATTTTTTCCTCTATCTGCAGTCAAACTTTAGTACACAAATAAGCAGTAAAGAGAAAGCTAGGCATAACAAAAGCACAACAGAGAGCTCAGCTTCTTTTTTCTGTAGGTATTCAACCTTACCTATCTCAAAATAAATAAAAGCATTTTCAGATTTTTTTTAACACTGAATTATGAATACTTGTAAAATGTCATCAATAGTCATTTGTGTTGCAATCTGATCACAGAAAAAAGACGGGTTTACTTTCAATAAAGTTAAATCAACCAAACATTGAAATATAAAGGAATTTTTTGTTCATTTATTCTACCTTGCTAAAGATTTAGACTTACATCTTCTTTTTCAAGATAAATATTTATTTTTCTTAAATTATGTGCAATATAGTTTCATCCATCTTTAATCTCATGTGATTACAATTGGACATCACTGTCCATTTAATTTTTATTGTTAGTTATTTCATTGTTAATTTTAAGAACTTATACAAAATGTGAAGCATTTTTGTTTCTTTTGATTTAAATAGAGTGTCACTTTTGTGAGAGTGCTTCTGTGTTCCTTTACCATTAAATATGAAGAAGCATGACAAAATAAAACCTGAGCTTTGCCTTGATTTTATCTAATCTTTCCTAAATGTTACATAAGGTAAATGTGCTATTGGCAAATTTAGTGCTCCCTACCTCCTGTTATAGAATAAAATAACAAAAAAAACACAAACATTTTCTTGTCAGACAGTCATTATGTAATTGTGCTCTGTATCATAACCTTGTTGCCTTCATTAAAGCTGCACTCTTTCCTATCTCTGGGTTCATGTAAATTCTACTTCTTTGAGCTACCAATCAGTTTAAGTTGCACTTCCTGTCAATGCCTTTCAGTAGGCTGTACTCTGTCCCTATAGTAGAACTGATGCTGTCCCTGTACAATTCTGAATGATCAGACCCAGCTTTCTGAATTTCAGCTTTCACCATTCTCCCTTTTAATCACTGTGCTCCAGCCTCTGGAGTTTTGCATTACTTCCTTCTTTCCCCAGACTCCTGTTCCATGTTCTTTCCTTTGCAGTGGCATCCTCTTTCCCAGATCTTCCTTTTTCACATTATCCAAGTCTCTATTCAGATGTCACGTTGTCCTGGAAGTCTTCCCCAGACACTGGAATAAAGTCCCTATTCCCATTGCTCCACACCCCTGAAACTCCACCAAGACATCCGAGTTTATTTTTCTTCATACTTGCCATGGTCTGGAGTTATGTTGCTTGAGTATGTGTTTTTCATTTGTTGCTTTCCTTCCTTAGTGCTACATTCCAAACAAAACCTCTCAGTCTTGCTCAGCAGCATATCCCTGTGTGCAGAGAAAATCACTACATCCTAGTCACATGAGAAATATAATACCTTATATTTATGCTCTGAGGAACTCAGGAACATGTCCTGAAAACTAAAAAACTCAAAATTTAAGTGACTCTTGCTCTCTAGCACCAACATTGGGCTGAGGGGAGGTATGAAGGCTAGGACAAAACTTCCATGAGAATATTTCTTTATCAACTCAAGAAGCCAGGTAATACCTCCTCATCTTACCAAGTAACTATCAAATGGGTATTGAATACACAAACTGGCTAAATATAACCATGTGGTTGACAGTGTTTTTATCTTACTAGCCTACTGTGTATATGCTGAATTTATGGCTCAGTTACTTTTCTCACTGATGAGACAAAATACCTAACACCCACAATTAAAGAGGGAGAGGTTGATTTGACTCATAGTTTATAGAAATTTCAGTCCATAGTCAGCTAGCTACAAGGCAGGGTGGTATGCCAGGGTAGTACTGTAGAGGAGAAACCATTCATAAGAAAGCAACAGCAGTAATAGCAGAGGCAAGAGTAACGGCTGAGAGCAGTAGCCCTCTTTCTTTCCTTTATCTTCTATTCAGGCCACCTGCTATGTCTGAAGCACTGCAGAACCTTCTTTGCGGCTGACCCCATATCCAGAAGATTCCAAAGGCAGATGTCTGTATGTAGTGTGCTGTTCATCCTACCCTCATCTATTGATTAAACTTTGTGCCAACATTCTCTTATTTAAAACCATTATGATATTATTACATAGCTTCTTATTAAAGTGATTTTCTCACTTTTCAAGAATAGTACTTGATATCTTTATGTGTTCACTCATTTAGATAATATTTAGACTAAATTATAAAAAGTTTGCTTATAATTTTTTTGAAATTATTTCACATCTACAAATTAGGTAACAGTTTTTTATTGTTTTGTTTTTTGTTTTTTAAGACAGAGTGATGCTGTGTATTTCAGTCTGGTCTGAACTCACTTTGTAGCTCAGGCAGGTCTTGAACTTGTGGCAATCAATGCTCTTGCCTCAACCTCCTACCTGCTGAGATTACAGGCATGTGCCAACTCATCTGGCCTAGATATCATTTTATTCACTTAAAATTTCACTTTATGTGGCAGAATTAAAAATATGTTTCTCTACTTCAAGATTTGTTTTAGGATATGAAGTAATGATTCCTAGATATCAGTTCTTTAAAAGTTTTCATTGAGATTATCACTTGCATATTTGATTTCTGTTCTTGTTTGGAAACTGGATATTATCCATTTCTAAGAGTGTGAATATTTCTTATTAATGTTCTCAATTTATATCACTTATAAGAGAAGAATTGAGAGGCAAAAGTCTAGGAAGTGGTGGGGGTAGTATGGAAGGGAGAGGACACAGAATTTAGAGAAAGAATCTTTTACATACTGACACAATGTCTGTCTTTCACATGGCTATATTTGGTTCTTCTTATATCTAACTTTTCACCTTTGCATGATCATTCTTCTAATTTAAGATAGGTTATACTGAAAAGTCCATTACAAATCCGCACACTGTCACTATCATCTCATATCAGATCACTAAACATTTTAGTAGGCAAAAGAGAAAACGCTGATAACAGGTGAGCAAACACAGAGCACTAAAAACACAGGTGAGTCAGAGGAAAGAGCTTAAGGAAGCCCTGATAATATTATACCTGTACTAATCATGAATCAGAATAGTATTGGTTCTAAACCAATGTGTCAAGCAAAATAGTTGACAGTAATAGTGGCTCCAGTCCAAATCAGAACTACAGTAATTCATCTATATTGAACCACTTGAGTGAGTGCATGGGGGATGGTGTTCAAAGCAGTGGTAAGATGCCTTCGCCTGAGGCAGAATCTGCCTTGTCAGGCATGTGGACCAACAGCTTTTCTCTCCCCTGGCAGTGTGTCACCAGCCTCCACATCTCTCTAGGCCTTCTCCATTTTAAAGCAACTTAACACAAGGGAACTCAGATAGTTGAATAGATTCTTTCAGAAATGCATATCTGATATCCTACATTAGAGCTCAAAAACTTTTCCAAAAAAATGACAGTTTCAAATAAAATGACCATTCTAGTGAAATAAGAATTTCTAGTGAAATAAGAATAGTCTTATGGGAGTATGTCTTAGTTCATTTGGGCAGCTATAACAAAATACCATGAACCAGGTAACCTATAAACAATAGAAATTTATTTCCCAGAGTCCTCAAACCTCAGAAATCCACAATCAGTGCACCAGCAGATTTGGAGTTTGGTGTGTGTTCCTTTCATAATTCATGGAAATGATGCCTTTCAACTATGTGCTTCCTCACGTGGTGGAAAGAGAGGGGCATCTCTCTATGGTACCTTTTTACAAGAGTTCTAACCCTAACCCTGACGACTCTGCTGTCATGGGCTAATCAGCTTCACAGTGGCCCCAGCTCCCCCTCCATCACCTTGGGAATTAGAATTTTAATATATGATGGGGACAGACACAGCAGAATAATTCTCAGGGACAAAGACATCAGGAACCATAAGCCCACTGTCATGTTTAACATCATCTCTATGGAGAAAGTGTTGTGATTTTCAGACCAGCTTCCAAATCAACTTTGGTCCCTTTGTAGTGACTTTCTTGAGAAGAAGGTCCATGCCAATTGACTACCCTCTTTCTGGCACAGAGCATTCTCCAGCTGAATTGCACAAACATGGAGCCATTTATGCACTGTCACTTCTTTTACTCAGCACAGGTATACGTTCTGCCTTGAATATTTTCATGTACATTTTTCTCTTCCTATTTTTGTGTGTGGTAAGTTAAAGGCTGAGTGATTTATTTATCAAGTTGTGATATCAGAGGGTAAATCTGAAGACTTCCTTCCTTTCTGGAATTCTATTTTCCTATTAGGAACACTTTTGTTTTAATTTTTGCCCTGGACGCAATCCTGGTCACTCACAGACAATGATCAGAGTCTCCTTTCTATGCAGAGCATTGATCTTTGTACCAGTTTTGCCTAGGATAGATTGCCCTTTGCTCAATTTCTTTTTCCTTTTCCTTATCCTGCTTTATCAAGACACCGCCTTTTTTATCTGTTCACAAAAGTGAACTTGTAAGTGCTGGTTTGTGATCAAGAAACAACAAAGCTGTCGTCTCTCTAAATATATTTTTATATTTTGGTTGGGATTGTCACTATAAATAAGAAAAAGCATTGCTGATGGTGTTTTTCATGTGTGTGCTCTCTGTCACTTCATCATGCCCAGGTCCCCAGAGCTATGTCACCACCCAAAAACAAATGGTGGAAGCAACAATCATATTAAAATGGAATATAATAGAGAGGACAAGAAATTTTCAACATAGATTTCTTGAAAAACTGGTCAAGGGAAGAAAACAAAAAAGGAAATAATTTGGTGTCATTTTATTTGAACTACTACAAGAATTTCAATAGCCTGGAGAGAAAGTCCCACCTGATTTCTCTCTCTCTCTCTCTCTCTCTCTCTCTCTCACACACACACACACACACACAGTTTCATTTTTATCTCTGCCACTCATTTGGTAAAACACAGAGATGAGTGGAAGGCAACTCTGGCAGAATCTTAGGAAAATTATTCTAAGAATAGGATCAATGAAAGGATTGTGAGAAAATAAGCATGGAGATTTGAAGGACAGGAAAAGACAGAATTGTCCCTGAACAGTAATTATCACAGACATGCAAATATCTTCCAGCAGAAAATGCTGCAAGAACGGAAGTGACCTGAGATATCTCAAAATGAGGAGGTAGTCGTATGCGTGCAGGCTGCCTGGAAGCATGAGGAGCAGAAGTGAGTATTACATCATACATATGTGGCAATCTCCTTCTCATGTCTGTGGCAGATAGTGCTGATGAATTACAACCTTTACTGTCTCCAAATTTGTCCTCAAAATGTATTTCAATGCAATATTTTAAACACATTATCAAATGGTATAAGCATGCCAGGAGAAATCTATTTGCATCCTATGGTCTGGGATTCTAAATTCCTGCCTGAAAATTCACATGAGAGGAAATGTTCTTTAGGGTTGATATCAGCAAACCAATACATGTAGTCTGAGTGTAAGCTTTGTGCTCCTACAGTGGGTACACTTACATTCCTCACAATGATTGCCCTAACATGGTTTTCTTTTCTTTCACCATAGCAACCTACTTAGCTTTGCTTTCAACTCCAGCCTGTTAGCTTCTTGTTCCATGACACCCAGGGAATATTTGGGGATTGCTTTGTTGAGGGAGGGAGTGGATTTGATAGCAATTATGAGGACCATGGTACAGGTTATCTCTATCCATACCTAATATGTCTTTAATGCTCAAATTTGGTGTTTAAGATATGCAAGAAAATATCCAAACATTGCAGTTGGAATTGTACGTAGCTGGTATAAGATTATTTGCTCATTTTTAGATTATTCTTGGAAATCACAGAACTAGTGATGACCATTCTAATGATATTTGCAAGCAATTTTTCCACAAATAATATATGGTTAAGACATCACAAAAGTAACAAGTGAATTCCACCATCTTTAGATGAAACTTCCCTTGATATCAACTATAGCCATAATGCAGATATATATATATATATATATATATATATATATATATATATATATATATCCCCTTTGGAGTGTAATCTATCTTTTTCAACCCCAACAATCTCCCGAAAGTTTATCATCTCAGAAAGCCAACTTCTGAAAGCTCAGTTCAATCCAGTCTTACTTATCTACACTAACAGAGATAAATTTCAGCATTGATAAATAAAACTAGATTTGAATAATGATTTTAAAAAGTTTTCCTAAGTTATACTTCACAGTGAATGTTGTATTTACTGAGTTCTTAAGATAAGCATATTATCCAAAAACATACACAGGCATTTGGGGACCAAAGGGGCTCAGTGGCTCAGAAGGACTTGAGGTGGTATTATCTGAGATTTCTGACTTCTAGAGCCTCTATCTAATTCATTTCTTTAAAGGAAAAAAATCATAGAGAGCTCTTTCTGGTTCTAATTTTGGCCTGGGAAGTTTATGTTTGTAATACCATGGAAAAGTTATTGGAATTCCAATGAGTGAATTTCAGTCTACTACTTCTAGTGCAACCCACGGTGAGAATAAACATAAGAAGACATAATTATAGTCACGGAGAGTCAAGGGGTCCTAAATTCATCCATGATGAGTGTTCTTCAGAACAAAGGCCTCAACCCAGGGCCCAACACAGATTTTATTAACACATGAAGAAGGGAATGCCTTGAGGATGTGTGACTGTAAGGTGGGACATACGTGAGTTCTAGGAGCTGGGCTAGACAGGTGGCCTGAGGTCACCTCTGCAATATGCAGAGGGAAGGATATGCAGAAAGAGTAATCCACATAGCACAACTGAAGTAGCAGCTAATATTTTGGGGTTGGTGCTTCAGTTCTGATGTATAAACTTTTCCACTCTGGGAAGTCATAGCCTCTTACCCCAAGACTCAATCTCAGCTGACAGCATGGCTCTTTATCCCACCTAATTCAATCATGTTTTTGGGGAATCATGGACCAGCAAAACAGTGACAGTCACCTAGCTTCAAAGATTATGCATGAATACCTCAGCCAGAACAATTATATTCTTAAAGCCAATTGAAGGAATAAAGAAATGGCCTGGTCATCTCTGCACATATCAGTATATAGAGATAGAATCAGATTGAATGAAAATGGAGATAACTGTTTTTTTATTCAAGAAGAGTCATCCAGGTGGTCCTCCACAAGAAATAAAATCAAAACTGGAAAAATAAGAGAAAATAGATCAGCCTCTACATTGTACATAGGTTCAGGGTAAGTGAGTTTGGCAGCTATTTTCAGCTGTTAGGAGTTTCAAAATTCTCCACATCTTACCTGTCCCCTAAATTTCCCACTGATTTAAGACATATCTCTTTTCTGGGAGGAGT